>JACFYI010003551.1:1026793-1049931 GCA_014898755.1 Handroanthus guayacan | reverse complement strand
TACAACAACATTCAGATCTAAAGAAATCAGATCAACAAAAGATCATTAGAAGAAAATTAAACTCTTTTTATCTTCTAATAATTCCTTCTAAATCTCCATACTTAGAGAAAATGGAAGGTATTCTATCAGAAATGGATTTAGCTTTTCTCGACTCGATTCAAGACTATCTTCTCAGTGACTTCGATTTCTCACAGGATCTCCTATGCGATAATATCGCAACTCCAGTTAGCGACGACGAACAAATTTCGTCGGAAATGGTCAAGGAATTATTGTGTAATAATAATGGCAATGCTGGGAAGGTGGACGCGCCACAGAAGAGTGTTTCTCAAGCACCGGCGGTGGAGTGGAGGCGGTACAGAGGCGTGAGGCGGCGGCCATGGGGGAAGTTTGCGGCAGAGATAAGGGATCCGGACAGGAAAGGCTCCAGATTGTGGCTGGGGACTTATGAAATGCCGGAGGAGGCGGCTTTGGCTTATGACAGAGCCGCCTTCAAGCTGCGTGGGTCGAAGGCTAGGGTTAATTTCCCGCACCTTGTTGGGTCGGGTGTTCCAGAGCCCACCCGGGTGACTAAGCGGAGCCACAGCTCGATGGCACGGCTAAATGTACCTTCGAAGAAAATGAAAATGGCTGTGGCCTAGCAGTTAATTACTCTTTTTTCCTTTTTTTTTTTTAATTTAGGTTTGTTTGAAGTAATAGAAGTTGCAATTGCACATAAATTTGGATCTGATTCACATGTGCATATATATATATATATATGAGCAAGAAATTGTGGTGTGAAAGGAAATCCATCAAGATTAGTTAATTTTCATAATTTTAGATTTTTTTCTGGGAAAATAACATTTTTTTGACTCTGGATAAATAATGTTGAATCAATGCTTTCGACGACAGTTGGTTTTAGAATTTTTTGCAAAATATATTTGATTTAAAGGTAAGATGTGAGTTGGCTCTTGAAGCTAATGAGTTGGTTTGATTAAGATTCTACTTAGCTTGAAATTATTGAGTCGAGTTTAAGCAAAAATATAGATGATTAAGAGCTCGCAAGCCAATTCACTACACTAACTTGGTTTTTATACAAAATACTAACTTTTATGACTAATAATAAAAAATTAATAATATTATTATATTAGATAACAATGAAGTGATATTTAATAATATATAATTATATATATTAGTATTGAATTTAAAATATATATCAAAATAAAATAAAATTAATGTTATAGATTTAGTAATTATTATGCATGTGGTCTAATAAAACAATTTTTTGTTAATTAATTGATAAATTACTATGGTAGAAATAATTTAAAACTCTTAAATGAATTTAAAAGTTATTTTTCTAAATAAGCTCGATTCTGATATTTAGACTCGAGTCCAATTAAAAAATCTTTCAAACTCGAGCTCAGATTTTTATTTCTACTTCTTTCTATTCTCCAAAAAGGTTGGTAGGACCCCGAGTCTAACAACTAAAACACAAAGTCAAAAGTTGAATCTTCTTTTACCAAATTCTTTCTTAGAGAAGTTTGCAAATTATATTCCAACGCGTAATTAAGTTAAGATATTTCATATTGAAAATAATTGTTGGACTTCCTTTATGAGAATATCAAAATAATATGGAGAAAATTGAAGGATATGCGTACGTTGAGTAAGTGTCACGATGACCTTGCAGCTACAGTTTTAAAAGAAAAAGAAAAATAATGAGTATTTATGTTTGTACGAATTATAACTTTTAATAGAAAATTGTACGACTTTATAAGGACAAGAGAAGGAAAAATTACAATTTTAATCCCATAAGTAAAGTAAAGAAAAATTGTATGACTTTACGAGTACATTCGTGTCGTGCACTTGCTACGGGTACTTCATGAAAGATAGATTATACATGCATTGGATTATATACACATATATGTACATACATATCCTATGCAACTATACCGCGCATAGAATTGAAGGATATTCAATACACACTGTTAAAAATGGTCATCATCTTTGCTATCTAGGGCTTTCCATGGCAGCAATAAGCCAAAACACCCCAACAAACTACTGCAAATGCTTATTTCATCAAAAACCGACTCCCAATTCCTAACCCCAGTATAAATACCACATCCACCATAACCCAAACCCAACCTAAAATCGATAATATTAAATTAATTTAAAATGAAGGGTACTGTCGTAGCAGTTATTGCAATTCTCGCCGTAATCTCACAAGCGGCGCAGCCGGGACACGCCGTCGGCTGTGGCGAGGTGGACGCTGCTTTGATGGCTTGCATCAGATATCTCACCGGACGCGGCGGCGATACCCCGTCTCCGGCGTGTTGTTCCGGTGTCAGAGCCGTCAAAGCAATGTCCAAGACAACGGCGGACGAGAGAGCTTCCTGCGATTGCGTTAAGGCCGCCGCCAGCAGGGAACCCGACCTGCAGGACGCCGCCGAGCAGAGCCTCCCCGCCAAGTGCGACGTTCAGTTGGACATCCCTATTTCCCGTAGCGTCGACTGTAGCAGGTGAGTTTAAATGTTTAACAGCCAATTGCCTCTATCACCCTTGAAGTTTGATATAATTACCAAACATCCATTAAGATTTGAATAATTACCATAATACCTCCTTTTAGTTAATTGGCGAAAAATTTAATTGAAATGTCTAACATTACCCTATCACAAGGGGTCCAGTTGTGATGTGATCATGTGATTGTAATGTTACACAACTTCATTTAGTTTTCATAAGTTGAACTAGCGGTGGGATATTATAATGGTAATTATCTAAATTTCAATAATAATTTTGATAATTATGTCAAACCAAGGGTGTTGAAGTAATTATCCCAACTTTTAGTTAATTATTTAATTTTTCCTAATTTTCATTTTATTTCCATTAATAATGATTATGTTTGAATTTTGGCAGGATCTACTACATGTAAGAATGCAAGGTAGAGAGCAAAAGGGTGACGAGAGGCTTGGTGGTTGTTAGTATTAATAATGTTGTTATATTAATGAAATAAAGAATGTAACTTCCCGAATAATTGAAGTTCTATCGAGCTAGATTATTATATATTTTGTTTGTTATAGTTATTAATATGATCATTATTGATCTATAAATTGCAAGGTGTGAGTTTTATTTTGTGGATTATTATAGATTATAAACAACGTGTATGTGTTAAACTTTCAGACAGGTATCCGCCCCAACCAAGATAAAAAAAAAAAACAAAAAAAAATCATGATAACTATGTTATTTTAATGTCTTAATTATCTTGACAACCTAAAGATGTAATCTAATTATAAAACCACTTCATGTGACGTGCGGAATCATGATAACACCCTCTATCGCGATAATTTATCGAGCAAAAAACTTAAACAAGGGCCCGTTTGATATAATTGAAGATTGCACGTTGACCCCTATTAACCTAACACTAAGAAGTGTTACTGTAATTTCATAAACCACAATGGTATTTTTGCAATTAGATCAATTCATGGGACATTTAGGTAATTATCCCTTATTATATTAGATATCTAGAAAAATTACATATTTAGTCATGTAATTATATCTTTTTTTCCACTTTTGGTCCTATATGTATTGAATTAACAAATTTAGCACTGTACGTAAGTAGTAATAATTTTGCAACTTATGCCCGTTTTTGCAAATTTTATTCCTACTCACAGGGTTAAGGCAGAATTATTACTACTTATAGGATTAAAATTGTAAAATTATTACTATATACAAAACTAAAATTGTTGAAATGGGCATAAATTGAAAAATTATTACACTTGTAGAACTTTAATTATTAATTAATTCAATAGATACAAAATTAAAAGTAGAAAAAAATAATTGCATGACTAAATATGCAATGTTTTGATAAATCTCTTCTTTCTGTCTTGAAATGACAAAACTCCCCACCAAATATTCGCCAATAGATATATATTCCAATGTCCATGATTAAGTTCCTATATTTGATAGTGGAGTTGAATCATCATCAGTCATCACATATATAGTATGTTTTATACGTCCAAAAGATAAGTTTATATATCATCATCATCATCAAATAGTATACACCGACCAAAAGGAGTTTTTTTTTTCTTTTTTTTTTTTTATTGGTGACCAAAAGGAGTTCAACAACCCATAAATATATATATATATATATTATTTCAAAAAGTATTCCCCAACAAGAATATTGTATTAATTAACATGATGCTCATTGGTATAATATATTGTATTCAAATATGATATTGGTATTTATTTGGTAGATGCATCTTTAAGAAATTTTACCTCAATGCCAGTGAAGTGGGGAACCCTGTCCCTCTAAAAATATATGGGCAAAGGTTCAATATTTCTTGCTTCTCTTTTCGTGAAAAAATTTAAATAAATAAATAAATAAATCACAATAAAAAATAATAATAATAATAATTACTTCAACACTTTTTTTTTCCCCCTTTTCCATAATTACTTTAACAATTCTTAAGGTTTTGATTAAATTATTAACATCTTTTATAATATGGAAAATTACAACCACACTCCCTACATGTTACAATTACACTGTTCAAAAGTGTATTAATTAATTGTCATATTAAAAGTAAATGCATATTAATCCTATGACACATAATGTTATTATAATTTCTCAAATCAAAATGTATGATTTTAGTGATACCAAACTTGTCCTACGTTGGAAGAGTTAAAATCTCAAGATAATTTATAAGTTATCTTCCCGCTCATGCCTTTTAAAGTACTTTTTCAGAACAAAATTCCCATTACAAATGTCGACAGGATAATATTTCATAACAATTAAACGTTCGATGTGAAATGATGAATGACATCATCAACTTTTATAATTAAGCTAAACATCTGTCCCTTTAACAAAAATGGTTTCAAAAGTTTGAAGGTAATAGATTTCAAGCTTATAGTAAAAAATATTTACGAAGCTCCGTCGGTTTCTTCCTTTTAAGCCACGTTCATGTTCTTGGATAAAATTAATACGTCTTCTCAATATAGTAATAAGATGCTTTAATTAGACTGATGTGTATATCAATATATTCTACTCAATATTTTAAAATAAAGCACAGTTCCCAAGTTTTTTTTTTTTCAAACTATCAATATTAATATTCTATACTCATATGATATAATTAAATCCAAACTCAATAAGTGAACCTTCACAGAAATAACTTAAGAATAATTATTGCATATTCTTCCATCTTCTTCTCCTGTCAAACCCTCTATCTATATAAAGCACAGATTAAACACAGACAGATTATAACCCATTCAAAATTAAAGAAATTAAAAGTCGAATAATGGAAAATATTTTATCAGAAATGGATTTAGAGTTACTCAAATCCATTCAGAATTACCTTCTCAGTGACTCAGATGATTTTCCACAAGATATTTTATGCAATAATGTTGCAACACCAGTTAGCGACGACGACCAATTTTCGTCTGAAATGGTTGAGGAATTATTGTGTAATAATTACAATGGTGATACGGGGGAGGTGGAGGAGCAATCGAAGAGTGTTACTCACGCGCCGCCGGTGGAGTGGAAACGGTACAGAGGCGTGAGGCGGCGGCCGTGGGGGAAGTTTGCGGCGGAGATGAGGGATCCTGACAGAAAAGGGTCCAGATTGTGGCTGGGGACTTATGAGACGCCGGAGGAGGCGGCTTTGGCTTATGACCGAGCAGCTTTTAAGCTGCGCGGCTCGAGGGCAAGGGTTAATTTCCCTAACCTTGTCGGGTCGGGTGTGCCGGAACCCACCCGAGTGACTAAGCGGAGCCATAGCTCACTGGATCGGATAGATGTTGCTTCAAAGAAAATGAGAATGGCTATGGCGTAATATTTAGTGTAACAATGAAATGGATTTAGGGTTTGTTTTGTTAATTTTGAGGAATAGAGGTTTTAATTGCAAATATAAACTCGGATTTGAGATTTGCGGATTAGTGTGTTATCTTTTGATTCATTATTAATCTTAATTATAGTATAGTATATTAATTACATCACATTAATTAAAACAAAAATTATTCAACAATAGATTATGTAGTTATGTCTTAATGAAATGATTACATTAATTAATACATCATCGATATGTCAATATTAATACTTTAATACATTCAAAGATCAAATATAATAACAAGCACGTGCACAAAAAAAAAAATTCCATCAAACTACTATACAGTATAATATGAAAGCTACCATGTAAACGAAAAAAGTCTGCACATCACCGTTGGAAAATGAACTCAAGGAGGTTATGTAACCTCTACGATGCTATTTAGGACAAGGGCTTATTGGCTAGAGCATTAATCTATACTACTATGTGAGAAGAAAGAGTTTCTATGGATACCAATTTTAGTGAATTCAAATTTACTATTTATATGATGTTCTATTTAATTTTTAAAACCCACTAATCCACTAATTACCGATTAACGTATTCGTTCATCAAACTACTAATGAGAAGAGAATTCAATATTTAAAACTACTCGAATAAGAATTTATTTTTTTTCAAACTCCATATCTATACAATTATATAGTTATTGACTCGCAAGAGTTTCAAAAAAACAAATTTTGGGTACTATTTGAATACACTTTCTATTATAATTTATGAATATATTCTTATTAAATTCATTTATTTTTGTGCGGAATGAAAACATAGTTAAAGTTACAAAGTTTTATCAATCTAATGTGGTGATTTGATTGATTTTTTTATTTAAGAAAATATGATTGATATATCTATGAAAATACATGCACATACATTATACATACTTAGTAATAGATAGAGCATGATCTGAAGGACAAAACAATTCAATTATTTTTGCTCAAAGACCCCGCGTGGCTACTGCTCGTTATACAGAACGAGTAGTGCTGTTTTTTAAGCTTCTAAATAAATATTACATCAAAATATATATTTTTACTCCTTTCTATTGAAAACAATTGCATATCATTATATTATGATACTCAATAATGAAAAATCAATTAATAATAAGATATTAATCATTAACAAATGTGATAATTAACAACACACGTTATCATATAATAAAGAAACATCTATACTTTTTTTAATTTCAATGGAATTTGGATATAAGAATTCTTAATTTTAGAATATTACTTCGCCTCCATTTTTTTATTAATATATATCTAAAATATGTAATCTTAAGCAGCTGCTAGTAAAAGTTCAATGACATATATAAGATTTACGATTGATAAATAGTGACAAATGTGATAAACTTATAAAGGATGAGAGAAGGGAGCAACTTACAAACCGTCTCGAGATAATTGACTCCTTGAATATAAGATTACACTGGGTGTCAAATTTTGTCGTTCAAATCCTGTCATCCAAATTGAACCCTCGGTTTCCTTAGATTTACACATGAATAGTGATGACAAAGCTTCTAACAAACCCATGCATAAGAGCAATGAGTTTAAAAGTGGAGTAGAAAAGCTGCAAGGAGATGAGAGCCGATTCAATCCCCTCACCATCTTTGCTATTTGTAGGCACAAAAATGACAATTGAGAGCAAAGAAAAAGCCAAGAGACCATAACGGCCACATGCTATAAATACCGCACCCCTCCAAACCAATACACACACAAAAACATACGGACACGCATAAACTAATCTCAAGCAAGTTCAGATTTCTTTACAGCAAACAAAACAAAAATGAAGTCTTGTGTTGCAGCAATCTTTGCCCTTGTTGCCCTTGTCTTATTAGTTTCGCATAGAGGAGAGGCCGTGACCTGCAGTCAGGTGGATGTTGCCTTAGCTCCGTGTATCAGTTACCTCACCGGACGTGATGGAGACACCCCATCTCCTAGATGCTGCGCTGGGGTCAAGACAGTCAAACAGATGGCTCAGACAACAGCGGACAAGAGGACTTGCTGTAGCTGTGTGAAGGATGCAGCCAACCGCCACCAGGACTTGAAGGATGCTGCGGCCCAGAGTCTTCCTGCCAAGTGCGATGTTCAAATGGATATTATTGTCTCCCAAGATGTCGATTGTGATAAGTCAGTACAATAATTTTCTTGCATTTCAATTGCTAGATCATATTTCATCTCCTGTTTCATTTGATATATACATGACAATCTATTTAATTTACAATCAGAAAATATTTAACACAGTTGCATATATTTATGAAATGTAATAGAAGATTTAAATTAAAAAAAAAGCCACATTAACTTTTGCGTAAAAGTAGTGATAGATGTATGACTTTCGTAGATTTTAATGTCGCTTTTTTCTTTAATATTGGTGACAGGATCAATTAAGACGGGAAGGAGAAACAAGAAGAAGGGAGAAATTTATAAAACCATGCATATGCAGAAAAAGTAAGGGCTCTTGATCGGCGGTTCAAGAACCTGATGTATGTTAGTAAAGCTTCATCACGCTTTATTATTGTGTAATGTAGCTTATTTTCAAGGGAAATATCCACTACTGAGTGATGATCTCCTTGGATTATCTTTGAACATGCACTTCTGCTTCTTAAAGTTTCTATTTATCGGTCCAAAGAAATAATAATGTAGCGTCTACTTGAACACATAAAACTCCACTAATGTCATACACCAAAGGAAAGCCTTTTCCTCTTGGCTTCCAGAATTGGGAAAGAGAAACCTGGCAGACTGCTGAGGAATAGATGCCCACAGAGTATGAGCAATACCGTACAATTAACAAAAGGAAGTTACCACAAACACAAGAGTGAAAACTTAAAAGGAGTTGAAAGGCCAAAAGGATGAAGAGGGCAGGAAAAACGGAAACAGAGTAACCAATGAATAATGGATATAAAGACATCCTACATGCATCATCACAGCAACTATTCCTACACAATGACAAAAAGGTGCACGAAAGCTATTTTGCTAAGTTGATTAAAATGTTGGTGCATATCATCACCAATAGTAGTTTCGGCCGCATCACAAAACTACATCTGGTCTCATTGAATCAAAAAGAAAATTTACTGTAATACAAGCTAACACTGTCGACATTTGAGTCTAGATGTGGCTGACAAGTTCAATGGAGAGGGGTCACCCATCTTCAAGATCAGCAGCAATCCTGTGTTGTAATGCCATGAATCCAAAAAATGGCAGGTTACCTGACCAAGTCACGCCAGGATCTCCTCTTAATCATATCCCCTCAACCTATGGGATGTCGTCTCCTGCACATTATTCAGTCAAACAGCGCGGGGCATCAGAAATCTAATAATGGATCATCGTATGAAATTTTCTAAATATTGCAGGAGATTTGCTAAGATTTGCTTTCAAACATTAGGACTCTCTAAATTACTGGCTGCTACTCAATCCCATTGTTTTACCTTCTCACTGTATTAAGAATATAACACTAGATAAACATGTTAGTCCCACTCCCACTCACCAGTGGTTATAAAAGGGGTTTCTAAAATGCACATTTGAAGGGAAGAATGATGTAGAGGGTTTAATGGGTTGACCGAGGACATATTCAGTTCATGGTGGGAAGGGGCAAGAGAAGGTCAAAAATAAACAACAAAAGACCGTGCCTGTACCGCATTATACAGGTCCATAAATTTCACAGCAGAATTCTACAAGTGGATGTCATGAGCAGGAGCTGCAGTTTAGAGACTGGGTACGAGTGCTGCTCATTACATAGACGAGAAACTCACTGACCCAATGTCAGATCAAGAGGACGCTAGAAATGCTGCCATGACCATCTCCACCACCCCTACCTCCAGTAGGCCTTGTATGCCTTTTCCTCGTTAGAGGTCTTATTCTTTCTCCATGCCAGAATACAACCTTCCTTTTTAAAACCCATTTTAAAGGAGCTCGATTAAAAAACTTGGAAGTTGCAAAAGAAATTTTCGAGATCGAATGGTTTTCCTTTTCTATTCCTGTCTAAATCCGATTTAAAAGTGTGTTGATGGATTTGAATTCAGAAAATTAGGAGTTCATAAAGAAATTTGGATTAGATTATTGTATATACCAAATTCAAATTAATGGCTTTTTTGCATTTAAAATGCTACCTCTTCGGGCGGCTACGATCTTCCTCAAAGTCCATCACTCCACTAGGTTCAGCAAAGATCTCTTCATGCCCTCGGAAATCAATGTCGGCCTGCTTACAGTTTGTAACTTCTGCCACAACGTAAGTAAGACACATCGACTAACATATCCAGAGATCGTATGCAGTCTTGTTCTTATAACATAAAACAGAAGACTCCAAACAATAAAGTCAAACATAGAGGCGGGCCATATACCGGTCGAACCTCACATATCCATTCAAAGGCAGCTAGTCAGCTTGGTTACTTAAACTACTCAAATTATAAGTCAAAAGCAAATATTTGGTCTATCAAAGACTTCAGTATAACTAAAAAGAGGCAGAAGGCAATGAACTTCAAGCTCGTGGCATTAATTATCTAGAAGTATATATCAGCATATCTCAGCATATGCAACATAACTGGCAGCATTGAAAACATGCTATAACAATAACAAACACTTCAATAGAGACTACCGTAACAAAATACACTCTAACTGACCTTCAATGATAGTGTTTTCTTTACTTCTTCCACTCTTTCTTCTACTTCCTTTCTGTGCTTCTTGTCCATCTCATTCATACTATCTGCCCATTTGATCTTCTCTTGAATTGAGACAAGAAGATCATCTGATGTAGATAGCCTATGGGATTGTTATAGCCAAATTCAAGAATTAGATACCAGACAATGACAAATAGACCAGGAAAAATGGAAGGGAAAAGAAAATCAATAAGTTAACAGACACATGCTAGATGCAATGTTGTAAATGTCATAGATCAAACCTATAACAATCATGATCACACAAGAACCTCAAACAACTTCTGCTAAGTCAAAGTTTCACAAGCAAATCTCGAACACATTGGAAAACACAGCAAAAGATAACACAAACATGAAACTGTGTGCGCACGTGCGTGACGATAGGGGCAAGTCTGGAATAAAGGCAACGTGAGGGACAATTCTTTGAATCATCCTACAGCCTTAAAAAAGCTATTGAATCAAAATTACAATAAGTTTGTGCCAAAGTTTGTTGGTACTCCTTTCTGGCTGAATTTCTTTTTAACGATCCATAGCACGCAGAGGAATAACCTCTACAGGAGGATATTCTAAGAGAGATCAACTTATTAACACTTAGATATTAAGAAAAGCACCACACGACTTGAAATGTTAATGAACTTGTAAAATAAAAGAGATCATGACTCGATTCTCGTAGGATATTTACCAACTTGCTAGTGTTTGAATCATACTACCCAATTGTCCAGGTCTAAGATCCCTCCCCGCTGCAAATTGAACCTACAAGTTCACTGGCAATTAGATTGGCTACCAATCACAAGTCAGATAAGCAGCTCAGCAACGGCAAGATTAAAACTAGTCAACATTGAAGAAAGACCTCAAAGCATCTTCGCAACTGATCCAGCTTTCCTCTGACTATCCCCTGTCCACAATAGCAGCAACAAATTAAAGCATCTACAGAATCTCCTGAATTTAAGTGTCAACTTAATATTATAGGCCATCTATTCAGTAAGCATAAAGATATTGAGAAAAGGCAAAAGAAAACAAGAAGGAAAATTTCCAAGAGGGAAAGAAAAACAATACATGCCAACCAATGCAATGCTAATTTATTATCTGCTGCAAGTTACTCTTACAGTGGCGTTAGGTGTTATAATTGGGATAAAGAAATGCCATATTAAGAAAGAACTCAATAAAAGAAAAGGCTGTTTTGTTATCTACTGCAAGTTTTTCTTATGAAAAAGTGATACAAGGCATTATAATAATTGGAGAGGAACGAAAAGTGGAAACTTACCACATACATGCAGTCGTTAATGAGAAAATCTTCCAACTCGCGGACATTTATAACATCCAACTCCTGCATCAATGTATCATAGGGCAATACCTGGACAAAGGCCATGAAATTGCCCAAGAGATCCAGGAATTTTGGGACAATAGAAATTTCAAGAACAATCTCCAGTAATCTCATATCCAACAATGTGATTGAAATAAAAATAACACACGTTTGAAACAGAAATGAAATATTAACACACAAAACATAATTATCCAACAGAGGTACAGATAGATTCCACATAAAAATTTCACTTTTGTCCGTACTATTTATACTTAAAGAAACAGAGGAATAGACGAGTGAGAAAGACCATTTTGCGAATTTCAATTTAAATTCACATTAATTTTTTTGACACAAATATGTGAAACCTTCATGCCCCTTCCAAAGTTAACGATAAAAAATATATCAACACAAGGGCTAAAGGCTTGACCTTTACCAAACAATGTTAAGTTGAAATGGGCAAACAAATCTCCATCATTTGTTTAAATACAGACTTACAAACATGCACATAAGGTACATGGAGAGCTACCTTGTTTGTCTCCGCCAGAGTAAGTACAGTCAGCTGCTTCAGTTTGAGGATTTGATCAGGGACCAATTGTGGAAGACGACTAGCGACACCTGTATCGCAATACAGCTTAGAAATATAAAATTCATTCAAGAAGAAAAACCTAGACCTGTGGAAAAACTATATATCCTATAGAAGGGGCACTTGGCATTATATAATGTACAACCAAAAACTTCTCACAATCCGGATGATCTTTCCGCAGTTATTAATAGATGGCTTTCTAGTTTCTAAGCAACTATATGCATGGTTACATGAGTTCCCAACCATGGAAAAAAGGCATCTCTGCCTACAACAAACTAGTTAATGTTACATGTTGTGCCCTCTCCATAGTTTTAAGCTAAAGGTGATATTAGTTAACATAAAATAAAAGAGTTGTCTCTTGATGACAAATTTGTGATGCCAAACTTTCATGAAAACTGGTGTGTAGAAATAGGTATTGCATGGAAAAACAGATTTGCATTGAAAACAGCCAATATGAAGGACTTCAAACATTTGATCAAATAAATCTTATAAACATCAAGAAAAGAAAACACAGAACACAAAGAAATGCATAATGTGCAACAAGATAAGTTTAGATAATTCTAGATTACAAAATAAATCCCTTCCCACACAAATAGTAATTCACTGGCGATGATCTAGACAGGACGAGGAAAAGATCATGTCATGCTAACATGAGAATAACTACAAATGTAAAGACAAGAACCTTCACATATATTCATGGTGGAGATATCTCGCTTAGAAATTTTCTAGAATAGCAGGCAATGCAAGAAACATTTTATCATAATTGTTTATGTAAAAGATCAAGAAATAACAATGATTATGATAATCTTGTAGTCCACATGAAATTTGTTATTGTGTTATTTTAATGCACAGATCTTGTGATCGGCATAAAAATCAGTTGTGTGGAGTTATAAGGATTATGTTATCAAATCACAGGTAGCCTAGCTGTGTGGGATTAGTAAATTTGCTCACTGCTGCAAAGCTTTATTTTTTCAAAATTTGCTGATTAACTTAGGTTCCATGCTGAAATGTCACTCTGTAGACGCTTTAAGATATTAAAATTTAAGCAGCTTAATATTTTCAACTTATTAAAGAAACAATCTTTTCAATACACGGGACAGATGAACTCATAAATTGGTAATCCTAAATAGACTTAACCAACGTCCTGCAAATAAGTTGCAAATGAATATGCAACAATAGAAAAGAAGAATCACTATGGGTCAGCTCTTTGTTATACTTAGAAGATAGATTAACAAAATTATTGCTATCATTAAAATGACAGATTCTGAATGCCCCTAAAAGCATCCTACATATGCAAAGCAGGGGGGCAAAATGCCATTTCCTGTGTTTTCAGGTTCATGAACAAGCATCATAAGTGAACACTTCTGGAAACAAGACAAAAATTTGGGCCATCTTAGCAAACTGGTTCTCCTACTATTAGAGGAAACAAAAGGAGATTGAGCTACTCATTAAAACAAAACACCAGGAAAAGCAATAATTTTCATGGAAACAAACAACAAAATATGAACAGAAAAGCAATCTGAGGGGCAAAAGGATGAACAGGGGAATTCGAAGAGATAAAATACTTTCTCTTATATTCACTAGATGTACCTTTGAGCAGAAATAGATAACCGGGATAAAGAATTATCACTGAAAAGACTGAATGCTTACTCTTATATTCACTCCATGTGCCATGTGCAAACATACGAAGCAAATCAAGGAAGACACTGTGCTCAGTTCCTTCAAGCTGCACACAGATCCATACATTATGAAAACAGGTACAGAATTCCAGAAAAAATATTAGAAACAGGAAAGTAGTTCAAATTTTGACCACTTCGACCATACACATAGAAGAGGGCAAAAAACTGTAATCTGATTGCTTTTTATGTTTATTGGAATTTGGATATCAATTACTAGAGCTCAAGATTGCAATAAGTAAAAATTTGTTAATACATCAGTGAAAGTTTCAATCTCACTCCTTCCATTGCTATTTGCTTTCAACATATTTTGCCATACATACTGACACAAGGTCGCTGTTACTGCACAGCAATGGCTGGTATCTTCAGCTTAAGCCCAATACATCTCACCATTAATCACAGAATGAGGTCAAAAACATGAAAACTGAGATAGAATACATTTATTCTGTGATCATTGTGTGGAGTATATGACTCATAATGAAAGAAAATCTCAAACAATAAACATATCCTTCACTAATACTACAAAATATTGTCAATTAATCAAGAATTAGGTACATTATCTTTCAACAGATGTCCATCCATATGTTAGTATCCATAGTAATCATTCCAACTTCATTGATTGCTTGTGTTTTCATAAAAACTAGAAACTGCCAGCATGGAATTACTCAGTTTCCAAGCTCCATCACTAGAACATAAGATTCACCAGCTAATAGTCCCAGCACTAGAAATATGAGCTTGCTTTTTTTCATAAATATTGTTCTGGTCGTTTGCTTCTCAAAGAGAGAACTACTGCAGACTTCACCAAGCACTTCATATCAAATTCCAATGCCTCGAACGTCATCCAATGAAAATGCCGCTGAGAATGAGATCAGGTCTCCTAATCACAACTTATACTGCGATCAATCAGCTATAACGCATAGTTTAAATAATTCACTCAAACATCCTCATTCTTCATATTTAATCCAAAAAAGTTAATATACATACATATATAGCAGAAGTCGGTTAACCTGATACTTTAACTCAACGGGCATACCAAAAGCACTGCCGCGAAACCTCCAAACCCCTCTAGTACACAAATTTAACTTCAAAAAGAATTGAAAATAAGGACATGTATAATATACCTCGAGGACGTTAGGAACCGAGAGAATCTCGGAGAACGCAAAGAGCGAAGGATGGGAAATGGCCTCAACGATGACGCTCGCGAGCGCCGAACCTTTGAAATTCGATGCCTGCTTCACAAAGTAATCTATGTGCTCCGCTTGCTTCTGCTCAATGTCCATGTTTCCGATTCCAAAATTCTATTGATCCACCGAACAAAAAAATTGAAATTACAATGAATCACGCGCATAAATCACCTCTCTATAATCAGATAAAGTAGTGTATATCTTCACCCATACCAGAGCATTGAAATTTTAGGGTTTAGAATTTTGGGGGAGAGCTATTTCCTTTTAAGAATTGTAGCTCCTTTTTTCGGTAGATTGAAAATGGATTTTTTAAGCTCGGTGTTTGAAGTGCTGGACGATATTTATACAGATGGTGGCGGTTTGTTCCCCGAAATGAATTATTTATTTGATAAAAATTAAATGCCGTCTAACTATGAATCCAATAGTATATTTTAACTTTACCCTTTAAATGATAAATAAATATGAATTTGTTCAAAATTTTGATAATATGAATATATATTTTTAAAAATTTTAACCATAAATTCTTGTTTTCCCTTTTTAATTTTTTTATTTTTCCTCCCTTCCCTCATCGTAAATTATTGATTTTGTCGCAAAAGTTTTGTAACTTAAATATTATATAAACTAATTGGATGCATTCCGCTACTCACAGGTAATACCTCATTGTTGGAATATTTCTATAACTTAAATATTTTAAATTTTTCTTTAATTCAAATCCCTGCGCTCTTAGCTAAGGGGGTCCGAATTTATTTTTCCTGTTAAATATGAGTCTTATAAGTTATTTGTTGATTTTTGTACTTGATATTAATTTGTAATACATTGCTACTTGATTCAATAAGTTAAGCAACTCGAGTAAAGAATCAAACTAAAAATCAAAATCAAAATAGTTTGGTTATTCTCCACACAACTGACATGCTATATTAGATTAAAAGTCAAATGGGAAGTTTTTTTTATACAAAATATCTTAAAGCTCTTACGTCTTATAACATAATTTTAAAGATTATAGATATTAGATCTTATTTTAAAAATAATTGATTGAAGAATTTGAATAAAATAAGACATTTAAACTTAGAAGATGTTAATAATAATAATTTTATAATTAAAATAGTTAAAATTGAATATTCGGAACTCCTTTTTTGAATAAATTGGAAGTTCCTTACTTTTTTGTTAATAAACTGATATTTTATCTTGGAAGCTAATAAGATTTTTTTTTTTTTTAACTTGATCTAACATGTAATAAACTCACAAACATCTTTGGAAGTAACACTCACGGCCTTACAACTAGCAAATGACTTGAGTGCGAGATAAGCCCGAACACAACTCATTTATTGTCATTTATGGGTACTTGAGTTTTGATGTGAGATATATATGATTGGCACATTCGCTATTGCCTTGAAATAGATCAATCAGTTGACTTGTATGTGTTACTGCAGTGGAAAGTGCATTGTGCCGGCCTGAGAAAATATAGCATGTCCAACAGCCTTTTCAGTTATTCAAGCTGCAAGAAAATGTTTTAAGATTCAGTTTTTGAATTGTTAGAAAGTGTGCAAGTTCAGTAAAATCCATTGGAAGCAATCGAATTACGGTTACACGATTAGCTCCTGTGATTCTGCCTGAATTGCATGCTTACTTTTGTGTGCTTCCCTAAAGTGTGCTAGCACTTTTCAAATATATTTGATGATCAGCTCTGAAATGAGAAAATTCTATTTGGATCTTGAATTGAACTGTTCTGCACTTGATCGGAAGCCCAGTGTTCTCCTCTGTTATCTTGGTATTTCCATATTTCTTATGGCACCCAGTTTCCATATTTCAATACCCACAACCACAACTTCATGATATCACTTCCCTTTTCTTCACATGTCGAATGCGTTTATGCCACATTGTGGTTAAGTTTCAAGATACGGTCGATAAGGATTCTGCTGCATTAGTGATGTTAGACTTTGCTTACAAGTGTGCTTTACATGTTCTACAATTTGGTTATACGGCTTTTCCCTGCATTTTCTGTGCTGATCGATGAAAAGTATTCTCGTAGTCCTCCAGAAATCTGTATTTTGCTACAAATTCGAGCAGGTTCTGATTGTAGTAAATAAAAGTTTTCTTGCTATTTTTGCCTTCCTTTTTATTAGATTTTGCTTTCTCCGTCAAATTTCTGAGATAAACTTTAGGTAGTTGTTGCTTCATTGGCTAATCGTCCATATTCTCAATTACATCATCGTGCTAAACAACCTAAAGTCCTGAACTGGAAAATCTTAAAAATGCCTTTTTCCTCAATATTCATGTAAATTGTCTGCTGTACGCTTCTTCAGTTGTAACTGCACTAAATTAGGGTGGTCGTCAAACAAGTTTGCAGCTTGTGAAAAGGTCTTCGCATTTTATTTATACGCATTCTAATTTGTCTCCATATCATTTCTCAACATTTTTAACAGTCCTACAATTTCTCTGTTTCAGGCATTATTGCATGGCTTTTCAGCAAAAGCAGTCCGATGCTTAAGCCAGAAATCTGTCTGGTATGTAAACCAGTTTGCCGAAAATGATGAAGCACAAAAACATACCTCTCATTAGGTTACGATATTGATGTAACTCTTGATTGACTTATCATATCTATTTCGAGAGGAAAATCCACTTGTTCAATTTACCATTTTCGTTCCCATGCCGGCTTCCCGGACTAAGTTCCTCAAAATCTCCTGAAACTTGATTTTACCTTCTTTACCAGACGCTCACAGGCTGTAAACTGTAGTCAAAGCTAGATTTTCACGGGAATCTCTTATCTTTCCAATTTGACTGTAGCTTTTTAAAGCTCATGTGCATCTCCAACTAATTTTTTCAACCTATTGGCTTGCATTCTTGGACTGAACTGACCTGACACCATATCATCCGACCTGACCACATTCCATTTGGGCTCAACTAGGCTCAAAAGAAAGGCCCTATTCCTCCTAGTCCATTCTTTTCCAATTGGGCCGGAGGACGCCGGCCTAATATTCCTATCAAAACCCTTAACTTTACGCAATAACAAAACGAAGCACGTGACTAGCGTGCGCCAACCTGGCTTTGGGGTCCCTCTGAACCAATTCGTTAGTCTTTGTTGAGTTTCTAAAGAATTATGATATACGTGGGACCATTTATATGTATGTAATTGGACTCTAATGAGGAAGATCCTCTCCTTTTTGCTAGCTGGTTGGCAAAGCAAAACGTGGTAGGGACCCCTTTGCACCACAAAAATTGTGTCATCTGATGGGCTTTTTGTGGGACATTGTTCTTTGTGGAAAAAGAAAGCTCTTGCACAGTCTATTTCTTTCTAACTGGTATTTTCTCATTCCCTCTTTTCCTTTTTTTACCCTTTTGTTCCTGTTTATATTGAGTTAGATCTCATATGCCACTTGATTGGTAGATGGGGTTATTTAATGTTCCATTATAACCTACATGCATGTGTAATGCACCAATTAGTTTAACTTTTCTTACCAAAAAAAAAAAAAAAATAGTTTAACTTTCAACTTGGGTGTGGAAAATGATGTTTATGAGGGGGCTAGAATTGTAATTTGATGGTCTCGTGATGGGGTTTATCAAATGAAATAGGTTGCGTGTGAGTGTGAGATTGTATATAAGTCGAGTCAAGTCAAGCACGTTATTATTTATGTCTATTTGGTTTTTTATCAAGTTTTAAGAAACGAAGTGTGCACTTGCTTTTTATTGTTACTCGAGACAAGATTGGATGAATTTTAATGGAGGCTAAGACAAGTTGATTTCGAGGAGCTTCATCTGAAGAAAAATGCAAACCTCTCTCCTAACTATTGCTAATTTGCCAAATGGTTCATTTATTATAGGCATTAGCAAAATTAGTCCCTGATATTTTCATTTTATACCACAATAAGGCCTTCCTTTTGCAAGTATACTCCTTCGGGCCAAAAAAATTTGCAATTGGACCTTATTGTCCAGTCAGCATTAATTCGGCCAATGGGGGAGTTAAGGCATGTGGATTTTCCTTTTTTCTTTTTCCCCGACTAGGTCATCAATTGAGTTCCATGGGGCTACCGTGATTTTAACTTTTTTTTTTTTTTGGGTGTTTTTTTAAGGAGGAGCAATTATAGTACTCAATCAATAGAATTAGAGATCAATATAATAACGAGAAAAATACCCAACTCAATAGTCTATTATACAGTACAAAAATTCTCAATAAATCTATCATACAACGTATTGATAAGAATCTAACTAATAATCTCTAGGATTATGAAACCTTCATATTATCATTGCGAATGAGTTTTAAGTATTTCCAGTGAGAAAATACGTTGAATCTTGATTTGTTATGTTTAATTGAATTCAAACAAATTTTTAACAATCGATCTTGAATCAAGTATTAAATGCAACAATGTTTTGAAAACCGGCCGCCTTTCCGGGCCGATTGGCCACTAAAAACTAGTGGCATGTAAAACCAGTCCCAACTGACGGGAACCGGTAAAACCGGTTTGGTCAAGAACCGGTTTTCTTCTTCTTTCTTTCTTTTTTTTTTTTTTCAATAAATTGAACGTGGCCCAAATTGCTGGAAGTTAAAACTGCAGCAGCAAGCCAGAAACCAAAGCGGACATAGAGCAGGAAGGGAACACGACTTCATCTCCTCTTCAGGCTCTTCTCAGGCCAAGAAACCGAAAACAAAAAAATCCTCCCCAAACCCATTTGTATCTTTCCAAATTCTTAGTTCCAAAATCCTAATCTAAAATAACTTTTAATATTTACATTTTTCTTGTTATAAAAGAGAAAAGAAAAGGTAGAAAAAGAAGAGTGAATTAAAGTGAGAATATCAAGAACTCAAGAAGGTTAGATTGTGATTTTTACACACTTTTTTTTTATGTAAATAATAATTTTGTTGTTTAATATTTATATTTGCTTTTATTTTGAGTAGTATTTGATAAAACGTCTCAAAAATATGATAAAATGTTATAGTTTTATATTTGCTACAAATTGTTTGATGAAATGCTTCAAAGATGCTAATATTTTTTTCTAATTATTTTGTATTTTTCCATAATTTTTCCATTATTTATAATATAATATATATTATTTTTATATTAAATATATTTATGACGTCATACCGATTGAATCAATAGTTAAATCAATTGAATCGGTCGAACCTGTAACCAGTAAGACTACCGATTCTATCACTGGTCCGATTTTTAAAACATTGAAACACAACAATATGAGGAGAATGGAGATATGGGCCCTTTGCAAAAAGAGGTAGCTGCACCAAATTGGGCGTTGGAATAAATTAATGCTGACAAAAGAATTCATTTTTGAGGTGGGGCGCTATACCAAGTTTACCTTTTTAGGTGGGAAGAAAACAGAGCCCTGTCGTTTTCCATGGATTGCAGCCACTGTCATCTTCCTCACTTCTGCTATTTCTTCCTACTCTTTTAAGCTCTAAATCTATGCTTGAATTCCCCTAAGTTAGGGGAAATAAATAAATATATAAAGAGTTATTGCAGCTTTAAGAAACCATATGCCTTTTCACTTCTTGAGTCAGAAAATCTTTGGGGTTCCTGTACTTTTTAGTTTTAAAACAGTTTTTTAGTGTAGGTTTATATATGAATTGTGGTTGTCTTAATATTCCACTGTAGAAGAATGGTATCAAGTTGTACTTGGCTCAAAAGCTCAATTTGGACCCCTCTTTCTCTAAGTACAATTAGGTTGCTACGGTAGCAAATTGAACAGAGTCGAGTTTGAAGAAAAACATTTTACTCAAAAAATGTATACTAAGTTTGAGTTTGACGAGTTTAATTTTTAAGTTGAAGCTTAGCTTGATAACTTGAGTTTAATTCACTCGCTCAAAATTTTTAATATAATAAAATGATAAATATGATACAACTTATTCGGATTTATAATACAATATAAATGATTATCACAATTATATCCCGACTGCGAGATTTACTAAAAGTAAAGCTCGAGCTGGTTCACGAGTCAGAATTTTAGTCCAAGTTAAACTAAATAGAGCTCCACTCATAAGCTGACTCGACTCATTTATATCCTTGCCTAATGCTTTGTTCTCAAAATTTGATTTGAAGTTCTCTATTTTTATCCAAACAAGAAAAGTTTAGGGATGGGGAATGAATTGATGGTAAAAGAAAAGGCTTTTGGGGTGGAATTGAAAACTTAAATAAATGAAAGAAGGAAATTTATTAGGATTGAAAAAGATAGGCTCATAAAGGGTGTATTTTGATAGTTGGGTCCAGCAAGACTATGGGAGGAAAAGGTGGGGTGGGAAAGAAAATTCCTTTCACAAATTTCAACCTTTTGGCTTTTACTTTTACCTCCCCCCACTTGCCTTTAATTGAAAAAAGAGTGTCCCTAATTCCAAAAGGGCCACATCCAACATTAAAGTTTGCCTTTTTGGGCTTTATGTTTAAAATCTTTTTATTCTTTTTAATTGCAAATTTCTTTTTTT
Source organism: Handroanthus guayacan (assembly GCA_014898755.1). Classification (NCBI taxonomy): domain Eukaryota; kingdom Viridiplantae; phylum Streptophyta; class Magnoliopsida; order Lamiales; family Bignoniaceae; genus Handroanthus; species Handroanthus guayacan. The sequence continues at coordinate 1,028,288 of JACFYI010003551.1, read as the reverse complement.
TATTAAAAAAAAAGAAGAAGATGCTGGTTTTTTATTGATTAGCAATTGGGTAAAATGGAAATTACGTTTCAATTAAATATTTATATATTATAATAATTTTCAGAAAGTTCGAAGAAATTTATTACCCTTTTTTCTTTCCCGCCCTTTTTCTTGCCGATTTATTAAAATTTAACTACTCAAACCTACTTTTGACCCAGACGCTCTTCACAGTGAATTTGCCTTCTCATCAAAGGGCTGAGCAAAAAGGTCAAAAGGAATTTACTGCCGTAGCCCACCCACCGAAAATTTATCTTTACTGTCTTAACTTTTGTCCTACCAATTTAACTTTTTTAAAAAAAATATTTATTTGCATATGCTTAGAATATATACCTACCTTAGACTTAAAAAGTTTCGTTAAATATAAGCTTTAGACATTATAATTTATGTACTTGATTTTGTTGGTGACTACAAATCCACTTTTTCTTCCCGGAAACTACATAATTAGTGGCATATTAGTCACTAATAAATTACTATTAGTATCATTTTCATTAATATGAAATGAAGTTTATCATAATTTTATATATTTCATTAAACTAAGAAATATTTATTCAAATTTAAACAACAAAAAGATTGTGTTGCCAATAATAACAACTATTATACATTACAATAATATAATAACAATTATATGTTGATTTGACCAATAGCATATAATAATAAGTAGTAATCGTGGCACACATAATGTGTGTACATAATGTCCCATTTATAAAATTAAAAATATTTATTTATTTCTAGTAATGATAATTTTTTCTTGATTATCCCATATTTTTTTGAACTTATTATCAAGAAAAACGCAATCAAAAGGTTAAATTTGGAGAAAGTAAAATTGAAAAAAATTATAGTTGAAGAAAAAATAGAATAAAAAATAAAATTTAGGAAGAAAAGTTATAAAAAATTATTTTTTATTACTATTTCATAATTATCTTTTAAGAAAGAGTTAATTTTGTCCAGCTATTTAAAACGTACCTAAATAACTTAATCAGACCTATTAATACCAAGATTAATTCTAGTATTATGCAAAGATTAGATCAGAAAGACACCGACAAGACAAATGTATTAGCTATTACAGCACTAATCATGAAATTATTATTTACTACCCCATAAAAGCCAAACATAATCCAGTAAATTACTCGTATTACCTCAAGAATCACCAGTGGGTCCACACCCAGATCTCCAACCATACAGTTACAATAATACAATTAATACAATTAAAATCAGGTCATATTTAAATATTTTTCCAGAGACTATTATATTATAATATTTAAAATAATAATAAAAAGAAATACAGTATTTTCAAAAAATTAACAATACAAAATGATTTCCCTTTAAGTAGTGGAGACTGGAGAGGGGAGACTGAAGAGTAAAGTGAACTCTCTCTAGTGTGTGAGCTGTGTGAAAAAAAATTTAATAAAAAAAAATCAACGAACACGGATGGGACATCAACCGTCCATTGTCCTAA
>JACFYI010003551.1:983752-1016546 GCA_014898755.1 Handroanthus guayacan | reverse complement strand
CCCCCCCACAGGGAAAATAATCCTCCAAAACCCGCCCCGCCCCACCCATTGCCACCCCTAGAGATAGAAGGTCCATGGCTCATAAACTTTTTTAGAAGAAAGAGCAATGAATCCAAAATAATTGCACATAAAATATATGTAGGTGGCTTTTTAAGTCTGCTTCCTTTTTCAGTTAATATCTATTATTATTGACAAATTTCATATCACACCTTAATTTTTTTATTATTAATATTATAAAATTTTAATATAATAATTATTCCTAAAAATCAAATAAAGCAACAGTAACATCCAAGTAAATGTTGTGAATAGAACTCTATACAATTGTTACCTAGCTGCACCCACCAACCTTCGCCACCGGGAACCGGGAGGGGACAAAAGGACACTTTATGTGAGAATTAGTGAGGATGATCTATAATTTCCCTAGAGTAGATAGAAGAAAAGGACAAATTATGTAAAAATTAGTGGGGATAATCCATATTTCAATTATCCCCTATAATAGATCAGATTTGGAGAGAGACAACGAGGGAGACAAATAGACAAGCAAGAAGGACAATAGCGCCAAACGAATAATGGGAGGGAGTGGCTATAGCACAGAGAGTCGGGCGGGAAAGAGAAGAAAGAAAAAAAGTGGGACCCAAGTGGTGAATTGTCGCCGTCTAAATGGGCCAGAGAGGCGGGACCCACATCTGCTCCTCATTTGGAGAACACGTCTTTTCAGTTTTCGCCACTCAGAAGTAAGCAATCGCCCCTTTCCCGTCACGTCCTCCTTCCCTCCACTACTCCACTGCAAGTCCTTTCCCAATTTCAACATACCATTAATTCACTTATCTCTTATTAATTCATGCTTTTCATATGGCTTATTCCATTTGTCCAATTTCATTTATTAAATTTTTAGTTTTACAATGGAGATTGAAAATTGATTGATTTATTTATTTTTTTGTGTGTATTTTTTAAAAGAGAAAATGACATTCAGCTATTTGAATTTTGGACGTTTTTATATTTTATAATTTAAATATTTTTTATTTTACTACCTGAATTTCGTCAAATTTTGTATAATGCATATTAGGTCCATCTTTCAGTTGAATATTCCATCAAAATATATTATTAGATGACATTGTACAAATTTTCCCAAAGTTCAGATGGTAAATAATAAAACTTGCCAATTATACTTTTACTATTCACATATGCGCCTTGTGTAAGATCATTTCAGTAGAATATTCTATTGAAAAATGCACATAGGTTACACACAATGCAAATTAATCTTGCAGAGTTCATATGATAAAGTGAATTTTTTTTATTTAAATTGCAAAGTGTAAAACTAACCGAAGTCTGAGTGGGTTGATGTCATTTTTTATTTTCAAAATAACATTTTATTTTTGAACAGCATACTCAGAAAGGGTAGGATGAAGTATCTAATGGTGATAAAGTACGTCAAATATATAATAGTTTTAAATATTTGATTCTAATTGACACATTTGTAAAAACACACACACATACAATACATATATATACACACATAATTTCCACTTGAGTGGCATGCTTAGTTGATACTTTTATTAGATGGCTTTAACAGTTGGAAATTAGAATGCTATGAATAGCAAGATAATGTGAAGAGATATTTATTTTGAAATGGAATCTTAACTCCATATCGAGAATAACATAAAAGAAGAGTCTCTTTATTAAAAAAAACTCTTGTTGAGCTTTTAATTAAATAAGAAAGAAAAGCTTTTAAAAGAATTTAATTAGTGCATGGATATAATCATCATCATGATCATCATCATCGAAGACTTTAGCACTTGTCACGTGCACGACGTGACTTATTTTTTAGTTTGCATATTACTTAGATGCATAATTAATTTTGACTTAGTATCTTTTTTAACGATTGATTCAGCTACTAAAAATATCATGACTGTTTAAATATTTTCTAATAATAGATGTTAGAAAAAGTCTGATACAAAATAATATACTGTTTAATATGAGTCATGATTGCTGAAAAAGATGTGTTTTCTTTATACATAGAGAACTACTATACAGGACTAGTTACTATTAAAAACAAAAGCTGTATTCTCTTAAAATCTCTCTCTCCCTGAAAAAGTTTCAACACAAAAAGAAATTTCAAAGTAGGAATTTTAGAAATGCTGCAATTCGTTGGGTGTATTAATTGAATCTTAGGAATGAACTGCAACATTAATCAATGCTAAATAATACAGTTCACTTGCAATGTTTTAACGGTAACAAGCAACCTAGTAATGATAAAGTTTATGCTTAATTTGAAGGTATTATCACGTCAAATCCTTTAAAAATCAATCAACTAATTTAACTAAAAATGCAATATAAATATATAATAAATCGGGAATTTAAACTAAAAAATTAGATAACTTTGTACTTCATATAATAATTACATTGTGCACAACAACATAAAAATAATTTAAAATAAAGAGATCACGTTTTTAGTTGTTGTGCATGCTGTAGTACTGATATTCATATGCTTTAATGGATAATTAATAATCACAACCGTATACCGAGGCGAAGAAATTAATTAATACAACTGTACATATATAATTGTGCTTCTGAAATCTGTATCCAAAAGAAAAAAAAAAAAAAAGGAAAATAGCAAAAGATACAGTTACCGATTATGGTTAAAAATAAGAGAACATGATTTACAGTCCTTTGCGCTATAAGAAATTTAAACAATTACCATAGTTGAAAGTTGATAATAATAGAAAACAGTGTTGGTACAGAAAGTTAGTTGCTGAACTTTCATCCCGATAATAATGCATAGTCTTAGAAGTAATTGTAAAAAATTCACCATGAAATGTAGCCATAGTAAATGTTTTTACTCAATATAAACAATGGTAAAATATTTTGTCACATTATTAATTTTGAGTCCTTGGCTATAATTCCTATCACAATTATTAAAATTTGAAATATTAACTACTATTTTTATCAGAATTGTTAAATTCAATTGTTTTACAGTGGATGTAAATTTTAGGATTTATGGCTGGAATCGAGGTTAAGACAGGAATAGAAATTAAAGAAAGTGAACGGGAAAAGGACGTGTAAGCGTGCATGCTGAATGAGTGATAGTCATGCATGCATGCAGCGGACGAATTATAAGAGTGACTGATAACAGAGGCATTCTGCTGCTGGTCGGATTTTGCCTTAAAATGTTGGCCCCGACCCTACCCCTGTACTCATTTCACGACAATTTTCACTCTTTCTCCTCCGTTCTTCTACTACACACAAACACACAATTTTGTCTTCACGTGTGAGGGTGTATCATTTGGAAACAGCATATTTCTTGAGGGATTCTGGTTGCGATCAATCGCAATTATTTATTTGTCGCGAGGCTGATGTATCGATCGGGGGTATGTGATATTAATTGCGTGTCTAATTCTGTCGCAATTAAGCTGCTATCGTGTTGAGGTATTGTCATATATCGACATATATATATATATATATATTTGAAAGAAATAATTACATTCCATTATATATTAATATCATTGTAACATTACAATTTAAAGATTAAATATATGACTAAATACAATTCAATTAATTTAAATTACAATTCGATAGATAAAGACTACCATACGATAAACAAATACTCATACGCTGTGGGTGGGACTTGAACCTTACACCTCCACTATGAAAAGTGGAGACGGTGCCCCTGCATCCAAAGGACGGTGGCATATATCAATATTTATAGTGAAGGTTTTTTATGCTATTGGAGAGGATTGAACTGCCAACCTCCTCTTAAGGGGAGATTTTGAGAAGAGGTTGGAGCCACTTCACTCGAGAGGCTTTGGCAAAGGTTTTTGTATCCTTTTGAAAAAATGATTTGAAGGGTGAGAGTGAAGAACAATGTTGTCAAGACTCGTTATTGTATCAATGTGAGATAATAGTTGATATAGGATAAATTGCATCTTTTACTCATGTGATATATTTAATTGACAAATATCTCTCTATAAAAAAAATCTAGCTAATTTCGTCCGTGTGTTTTCAAAAGGTTACAATTAACCATTAAATTCAAGAGATGCTTTATATATGCTTATTTTGCAAGTGTTATTGTGATTTGATCATTAAAACGTCATTTTTACCCTTCCTCTTTAAGTTATTTTCATTTTCGACAATTAAGGATTCTCAAGTGAGGTGACGATTTTAGAGCGGATAGAAATTGTCAAATTTTACGATTAGCAAATAGGATGATTCTAGGGGTGCAATATTGAGCTAGATTTTTATTTTTATTTCTTTTTCCCTTCTTCTTCTTCTTCTTCTTCTTCTTCTTCTTTCCTTTTTTCACAAGGGGATATTTGCTAATGAGGTATCACAAGGATAATAACTGAAATTTACTCATTTGATATATCATATCCCCTAATTGAAAGATTTGAGAATAAGCATATATGATCATCGTTTTGGGGGTACGATTCTATTGACATGTCCAATTGACTAATTTCGATATAATTGTCGTTCTCACATGCAATATCATCAAGGCTAATGTCTAAATTCATAGATAAACAATAGAGGTCCAACTGCATTGATGCATTACAAAAAATTTGAGCAATTACCATGGTTAAAAACTGATATTAATAGGAGGAAGTGGTAGTAAAAAGTCATTTGTGACGGTTTCGCCAAGGCAATAATCCATAATTTTTGTAATGGTGGCAAAAATCCCACCACAATATATGGTTGGGGTGGATTTTTTTTTTACTTTAGTGTAGCCACGATAAATGATATTTTCATCATGGTTTTTTAGATCATTGGCTACCGCATCCATCACGATTGCTAATTTTGCATTATTGGCTACTGCTTTCACCAGGACTATTAATCTTTTTGTTGCGAAAAGTTAATAATTTTATAGTAATATATAGTACCACCTTAGTATTTATAGTGTGGTATTTTATTCTTATAAAAAAAGTGTGTAGAAATAAGACTTTTCACTTCATCGATATGGGATATAATTAATATGATATTCAAATCAATATAATTTAAGATTAACGCATATATAGGCTGTTGTTATTAGTACCGGCTAGTACTTAATATATTATTGATGATGTTCTATCTACATATCTTGATTCTTCCTTAAATCATCATAAAATAATCACAATCATGAATGCCGTCACCAAGAAAAACTTATTCGCGGTTAGAGCTTATATGATTTAAAATTTCATTTTGATTGACTTTGCAATTAAAAGTGTCAATTATATAAGTTCACATGCCCTTGCTACTCATAGATATACTAGCTAGGGCATTATTATTGTGTTTACCTAATGAATATTTTTCGCTAAAGAAAAAGGCACAAGAAATTGTAGTTCTTTATGTGGTTGTTGAGGTTTGTCTTAATGTACAAAAAGGAAATTCCCACTCATCCATTTCTAGGGTTTTTTTTTCTTTTTTTCCTTTATTTTTTATAACTAAAAAAAGGGAAAAAGAAACAAATTAAAGTGCTATTATTTGCAATTTATATAACTTAATATATTCACATTGAAATCAAGTCTATTACTTGCCAACTACTTGATTAGAAAACAACAAAAAGAAAAGAAGAAAAAGGAAGTACTTAATAGAAGGAAATTGATGATGGGGAGCAAGATAATTGAGGGATGATATGGATGATATAATTAGGAAACTTTTAAATGATAATGGCCACAATAAGTTAACTAGACAAGATGTCATGTGGGACTCCAATCCCATGAAAGCTTATAATTTAGTGATTAAAAATGATTAGGCTAAACATTTATCAATTTTTCACCACAAAAAACCCACTTTTCCAAAAAGATTTTTTTTTTTTGTAATCCTTTAGTGGGCCATTGAATTTCTCCTTGCTTTTTGAAAAGTGTAAAGGGTAGGGTTTGAAAGTTTAGAGTAAGTGTATTGGAATTAGGAAAAGGGGAGTTTGGTATTCAAAGGTGGGGTTCTTTCTATGATACCTTTCTCACTTGTGTTTAGGCCACCTAGTTGCCTCGTTGTGTGGTGATTAGTTTAGTTTTCCATTGCAAATCTTGCACTAAATGAGGAGCATGAGTTAATTGATTGATTTGTTAATTGATTAATTAAATGGCTAATTGCATCAAGTTAGTGTCATACAAGAAATCTTACATACTCAGGACTTACTGTGTGCAACCAGATAAGATTCGAATATTCTTTTTCAAATCGTGCTCATCCCTTATCTCATTGTTTTATGAAAACATGCTAAGTTTACTTGATTTCACGTGTTCTAAAATTGAATTGAATGTAAAGCATTTACTGTAATAGAAGATTGGGATTGCTTAAATAATAGTAGATTTGAAAGTAAAGAAACTTAATTCCTAATTACTTGTGTTTAATCTTAGTAGAAATCATCGATGAGGTCTTATTTCAGTAGTTAAAATTTCCAAAATTATGAATACAAATGAGATCTTATATCCAAATTTCCTCTACATAAAGATATATCTGTCATATTTATGTTGACTTGTCTCAATTTTCATCGTAATTTGCTGATTATTGATGTATGCATCGAATTGTTAATATTTTATGTTCTTTTTTAAAGAAAATTAGCAAAATTTCTCTCCCCACTTTATATGCTGTTACCCGGTATCTCAGTTCCATCGATTCTAGATTAGGCCCATTAAAATTTTCAAATGGGCCATAATCCAGTCCAATCAATGGTCCATATCTAAGTCCAGCCCGATTAGAATTTATAGCCCACTTAAACAATGACAGAATTGTATATAGCCCACTGAAAAAAAAAAAAAAAATTCCACAAAAGGTCGGCAACTCCAAAGGAAACTTAAATTATCCAAAAAAGAAAATACAAAATAAATCAAGTCGTCCAAAGAAGACTTAATTTTCAAATAACTTCAATATTCCGAAAGCCACCAAAAAGACGATCAAACCAACCGACACTGTTACTAACCGCTGCTCCGACCGGGCATTGGATTCTCCGCCGGCGGCGGCACATATATACACACACAATAGATACAGGTATATAACGTACGTATAAATTGCAAGACCATGGCGGCCGTGGTTACGGAGAAGGTGGGGGACCCCACCCCCGTCTCCGTCGCTCCAATTTCACAATCCATGGATAATCATAGTTCATCCAGACGCGTCTCCGAAGACACGCCAGCCGATTCACCTGTGCCGGAATCACCCGATCGCGCCCCGGCTTCCACTCCCAGCCCTTCCAGGCAGCTCGAAGCTGAGGTATCATTTGAATTTCAGTTATTTGGTGGACAATTGTTGTGGAGGAAAAAAGGAGTTGAGTTCAATTTTCTAGCATTGATTGTTTTGGAAGAGAATATTCAAAAATCTTCAATTTGGTCTTTTTGGAGTGTAATCTGTTACATCTTTATTCTGTGCGAACTGTTAGTGGGACAAAGTTGATGACTTGCTCAATTCTTTAGTTTATGAAGTACATATCGTAGATAGTGCTCAATTATGCCTGCTACAAAGTTGGAATAGCTATAACTCTAGCTGAAGTGCGTTTTTGATTGATGCTAGGGAAAAGAGTTTGAATGGTTAAAAACAAAGCCCATGTGTCTGTAAGATTGTTAATCATGCCCTTGTGTTCAATTGATAAGATTATCTTGTTGATTTGGTACCATGCAAGGCAGCTCTCTTTTTTCCCCTTCCACTTTCGCATTCTCCTCCAGGAACTGACCGTGACTTTAATATAAAGGGAAAAGGAAGGGTGCTAGCCGGTGATAAGTTCAGTGCATTACCTGATTGGTACAGTGTCTTTCTTACAGGGTCAACCACCTTCAAGAGTTGAAGAATATCGGCAACTGTTTCGTCTTCCACCCGATGAAGTGAGTAAATTCATTGTTGATTTTTATTTGTTTATTTCTTATTTTTGTGCTTAATTTGAAAGGCTTTTATATCGCAATCTTTTATTGTGTAGTCATGCATAAACCATGCAATGCATAATTATGGGAAACAAAATTTAGCAGTATCATGTAATCTCATGTAGGAGTTAGTTATTCATCGGCATGCCATATCTTTCTCCATGATTGAGATTTTATTGATGCATTTCAAATTCTAATGAAAATAAGGTGGCGGGGGCCTAAGCACCAATTTCGTTTAAGGTGTTAAGATAATTTGACAGGGTTGAGATAGATTCATGACTTTCTTTCCCTATTGCTTGACCATTTAGTATTGAATGGGTGTATTAGGCTAACTTTGGTTGGTTAATCAACTAGTCCTATATATTCACAATGTAATTGTTCTCCCAAAAGATGACCTTGCCTTGCATTGGATATTTCTTGGAAATGGGTGAGGTTGGCATGTATGCAGGTATACATCTGAGACTAGTATGGAGTGTTTGGAAATAGAAAAAGAGAAGATTGAATATGGAATTGAATACAGTATCAATCACCAGTAGTTGATATGTCCTAGATACAGCCGGATATTGTGCATGAGTTTTGCATAGATAAAATAAAAACATGAATCCTATTAATGTTCAGAGTTTACCTACATTATTTTCGTAGTCACTATATTTCATAATACCTCTATTCTTTTCTTTGCATGAAGTATGAGTTGAGTGTGGTGTAATCAAATAGTACTACCTCTATCTCATTTTATGTATTTACTTTGAGTCCACATGGAATATTAGATGAGATTGGAATATGAAACTTATGCGTAATTTCCATTATTGTCTGCAAGAGAAGTATTGTGGTGTAGGTGTCACATTAGTACTTTATATGAGAGGATATATGAGAGGATATTTCGAGAAAAAGATCCTTTTGAAATGTCCGCTAAATTTGGTGCAGGGTAGCATTGTTTCTTTTTTTTAATTTAAAACTACCTCTAACGTGGTGGGTTTAGGCATTCGCCCTATCTGTTTATTTGGAATAGAAAAACACATGAACTTTTAGGAGTTTAAAGTTTATTGAATGAGTACATAAGCATGTGCTTCATTCATGTTTTGGATAATGTAAGGTTGGGCGGTTGTTGTCGATTGGACTATAAATTTGTAATAGATTTCTTTTATCTTTTGTACCTGGTCTGTTGCTTGTATTTTTAGCATTCGATCATGCTTGATTGCTTTCTAGCCATACTTCCGAAGAAAGTAAATCATATTTTACTTTATTTATTTATTTAGTGAATGTATTCCTGTCATGAGGAGGTGCTGAATGGGGTTTCATTTTTCTGTCGTAGCTGTGGCAAATTTTAAGCTTTGTTTCTTGTCAATTGGACCTTAAATAATTCTAAACTGATATCTCTTGGGACCTCCATCCAGTATTGTGATATGTAACCAAATCTGCCCGTCCTTCATTTCATTTTCATTTAACCTTTATAGGTTCTTATCCAAGATTTCAATTGTGCTTTGCAAGAGAATTTTCTTCTTCAGGTAATTTATTAATTATGAGTTGCTTTGTTAGTTTATTTTTCCTTTAATCTTCAATCTCAATTTCTCCTTGCAAAAATTGTTATTTCTTCATTACATAAAGTTCAAAGGTATTTCGCCATTGATTTGATCAATTAATTTTCTTTATTATTAACCAGTTGTGAATCATTTGGTTCAAAGATGGTTTGGATTTTCAACTTTCCTGATATATATGATCATTCTTCTTTGCAGGGCCATATGTATGTATTTGTCCACTCCATCTGCTTCTATTCCAACCTCTTTGGATTTGAGACAAAGGTCTATTCTTAAATATATTTTCCTGTACTTTTTAAACTTATGCTTAATTTTTTTAAGTTCGTAATTTTAGATGGAGTTGTAGCTAAATTGTGACAAACTAGTCTGGAGTGTAATTGTAGTTGTTGTGGACTAATTCATTAAGGTAATTTCCCATAATTTTAATTAGTTTTGTATGAGACAGAACAAATGCCTTTTTGATGTTTTTACAGAAATTGAGGTGTTGATGTTGTAATTCTGAGCTAATCCGTTAGTTCCTTATAAGAAGCACACAATACAATGCAATTCACAAATTTTGACGTGCTACTGTCTATATACTGAGACTAAATGCATTTACGTATATGTGTATATATATTGATACTTTTGTGGTTAGTGAATCCTTGTTCGATGAAAATTGTGATTCACCACTATTTGGGGATATATCTAAGAGTTTCTACAATATGAGTAAAATGTTACTTAATGCTGTTTGGCATTTCTCTGACCCTGATTGAAAATCTGAAATTCCAGAAAATTATACCATTTCACGAAATCACATCGGTGCGAAGAGCAAAAGCAGTAGCTGTCTTTCCAACTGCCATAGAAATAATAGCCGGTGGGAAGAAGGTACTAACCTGCTTCTAGTTCACTTTGGCATTCTTCAGATGATGATATTCTGCACATATCGTTATTCTGTGCCCTTAAAGATAGAAATAGTGTTTGTGATGTTATAAATTTCTTTTCTCTTGCTGCAGTATTTCTTCACATCTTTTTTATTCCGTGATGAAGCTTTTAAGCTCATTAATGAAGGTTGGCTGCAGCACAGCAATGGGTCTAAGGAGATCACAGATCAGCAGGTATCCTAATGATCGATTAAATATATTCATGTTTAATCTCATTATGTGGACCGGGCTTGATATGAGCTTGATTTACTAACTTACATCCTGTTTTGTGGTTTTGCTCTTCTTTAAGTTCCTGATGTATTCTTGATTGATCTTTGTGTTTCCTTTTGCCGTATTTTTTGTATTTGTCAATGACTGGAAACTTTTAGCATGAACGGGGAGTTCTGTTATGCTATAATTTTAATGATCTTTTATTATAAAATATATATATTTATATATATACATTAAGGGTACTTTTGTGTCATAATCTTTAATTGATTTCTATCATTTTAAAATCATGAGACATGAGAAGTGAATAAAGATGGCTAGGTTTATTGACATCCGCTTATCATTGTTTCATTTTGCCGATGTATGATGTATCATGTAGGAAATCTTCTGCTTCATTATTTTTAGAAGTGAAGTATGTAGGTCTGGTAGGGCATCTAATCTTCTGTGTCATGCAGGAAAGAAAATGGGATCTGATTGCCGTAAACTTGTGTATAAATATGCAGACCATCCTCTTCAGATTCATGGTTTTACAGTGTTTTAGGTTTTAGGGTTACATGAGCTCTTATACATCCATTTCTTCCATTATTTCTAGTATCAGTTGGAAGGTTAGGGAAGTTCTGTTTTGAGAAACTTTTGTCTGAGGTAATATGTATTGCTTATTATTGACAAGGGGGCCCTGGGAACTTGAATTTCATTTGATTTAGATATAATATGTGGAGTTTGATTTGTTAATTTTTGTTCAAACAATCCTTGTCTGATACCTTTCATTTTTCTTTTGCTGTTGTAATCATGTAATATATTCATATAAATGTGAAATTAGCTACTTGGAATCTTGTAGATGGTGATATTGGATTTTCTTCAAAATTGGCTTCCTTTCTTCTGGATTTTAACTGTTTTTGGCATTACATCCATTTTCCTCAGTGTCTTTGGTATTTTATCAATTATTTGATACACTGAAGGTTAATTCTTTTCTGATTAAATGCTTCGTCGACTAACATGCTAACCTGCAAAATAAGGAATACCAGAGATGCGCCGCTAGCATGTTTTTCTCGTGATTCTGCATAAATTGTTGTATATTTAAAGTATTGATTTGAATCAATCAGGTTTACAATTTCATGGGTTCCTTTATTTCTATTCAATTCAGGAGGCACAGCCTGCTGTGAGCAGCCAAGAGAATGGCAGTTCTACAGTTGAAGAATCAGGTATTTCTAGAAGATCTGTGGATGAATTTGATATCAATGAAAGGTATTTCTCCTTTTCAACTAATTGGCTGCTGAATATTCTGCCATGTAAATGCTGTCTAGAAGTAAGGTTATTACCGTGCAGCACATTTGGACCAATGTGGTTGAAATTGAATGAGATTAATGTACTCTTAGGAGCCAGTCCCTGGAAATATATTTCATGTGGAAAATTTTTTAGATTTACAGCTACTGCGTACTTGACAGCAATGGATTATTTATTGGATGATAGCCAGCATTGAGCTATTGAAAGTGTAACATGTGTATACTGCTTATGCTGCTATGAAAAATGTGAAATTTAGTGGAGCCTATTATTAGAAATATGTGAATTGAAGGAGGTAATAATTTGATAGATGTGATTGAAAATGAAAACCGCTGCAAGACCAAATCTGGGTAAGAAAAACCGAAAGCTGAATTCTCCCCTTCTTTCCCTCTTTCTCCTAAAAAATGTTCCTACAACAGAGTACGGACATGACTTTACATACCTTTTTGCTGCAATATTTTGGCTCTTTCACAACACAGGTTAACAAATGTAGCAAACATGCATGCCCATTTGAGTAATGCTTACTTTAATTTAGTTAAGAGGATCTTAATATCCATCAGTGATGCTCTATAAGAATATAATAGAAGAGCACCTTAGAAGTGGTGAACCAGAACTTGGTTATATGAAATACTTCAGTTGGGCTGCTTATGATAGTAAGAAATACCCAATGCTGTTCTCTCTTGGCACCCTTCTGCTCATGTTGGATTGACAGTTGAATTCACTCAATGTTGCTTTGTCCACAGTGGTAAGAATGGCCCCGTATTGGAGGAGTCCAAACATTTCGGTGAATCTGAAAATGTCTCAACATCTTCAATTATGGAAGTGAAGGAAGAATTGAGCATAGAAGCTGCTCCTATTATTCAGCGTTCATCGACTGCAAAATCTTCAGCTTGGGAGCCTGAGGACGTGGATGCACCTGGAGGTTAGTCTATGTTCTTTTCTACTCTTCCCATTTTTTTCTGACTTTTGGTTGGTGCTTATGAAGCATCTGGGCGTTCGTTATTTAATTTGTGGGGCATGAGGTTACCTTTTTTTTTTTTTAAAGAATAATAAGATCTTCACATTTTGCTTGTCTAAATATGCTGCTCTAATTGGCTTGGATTTTACTGCTTCACAACTTTTTTGCAATTTTCTGTGATATTTTCTTCACTGTTTGAACTCTGTCCTGAATTTAGTTTTCATGCTGCAGTTCCTGAAGGCTACACCAAAGTTGCGGAGTCGAAGTTTCCGGTATTGTAATAGTTTCTGGCTTTCTGCTTGTTTTTTCAGTTTGGCAAGACAGGATCATTTTTAAGATGGATACTGAATGAGCAGATTTCATCTAATTATTGTTTTTTTTTAAACAAATATTTTTAATGCAGATACGGGCAGAGGAATTCTTTAATCTGTTCTTCTCTGATGATGGCATTAAATTTCATGAGTGTTTTCATAGAAAATGTGGCGATAAAGGTGACTGGGTGAAGGCATTTTTTGGCTTGTTATATCCGTGTTAATTTTTCATGTCCTATAAGAGGTGAAATTTATGGGAGTTCTTAATCATTGTGTTGTCATAGATTTCAAGTGCACTAAATGGCAACCTCATGAAAAATTTGGGCACACTCGTGATTTATCATTCCAACATCCAATTAAAATATATTTTGGTATGTTTTTGTTTGAGTCGTGTTCATTTTAGAAAGAAGTGGTGTTTGGTGCCTTAAGTCACACGCCATAATTTATTCTCTGCCTTCTTATTCTTGTCAGGTGCAAGATTTGGTAGCTGTCAAGAGGCTCAGAAATATAGAGTCTACAGGAACAGGCAAGTTTTATAACATGGAATTCTTCATTATTTTTGTGTTGGTGATTTGGTGCTGCTACAGCTCCCACTCCTTGCATTCTCAAGCTCCTTGTCACATAACTAGTTTTACTTATGGCATTATAATCTCTATACTCACTTCGGATATGTTCATTCATCATCTTGTTATGCTACTTATGACGTCATTCTCGAAAGTCCACACTTGTTAGAAAACTATAGTTTCAAATAATCATTTTTAGATTTGATTTCCACAAATTCCAATTTAATGTGAATTCAGCACCTGCACTAGTGTGCATGTGGTAAAATTGGCTTATGGCCTTCGGTGTTTGAGGAAAGGTTTGCATTAATTTGTTGCCTTCTTTTCTGGAGACATGTTTTATGTCAGCTTGGTGCCAACGATGTCTAGGTTTGAGGGATGATTTATTGCATAATACTTTTTCCTTTTCAACTCATGTGAGCTCCAAAGAGCAAATGGAGAATTAAAACGGCTATATTCATGAATGAAGGTACTTCGTGAATGAACCGTGCGACAGAGGTGGTATTCATGAATGTCTCTGTTCCATTGTTGTGTGCCTTGTATTGTTCAATGATAGATTTAGAATATACATTTTGTTTCTCTTGACACTTCGCTTTCCTGTAGCATATCTGTGTCATGTAATGGAGTGTGACATCATCTGACCCTAGCGAATTGAATGACCATTCCATATAGTTTGCAGATCCTTAACACTAGTTAAAGCTTTAATTTCATAAGAAAGTAATTAATTCATCTTTCTAGTACCATTTATTGGTCACAATATGTGTTCTTTAAAAAAGAATGTCAGGTCAAATTCTGGCAAATATGATTAGATTATCCTGATATTAGGATGTCATCGAAATGGTGTGCTTCCATCATGTTGCTTGTTGGACAAGAGCCCAAGAAAGCAGAATTTACCAATTAAATCTCTAAATATGGCTTCATTTAAGTTCTCCAGAAAGTCAATTCTGTTTTTTCTAACACATCCTCAGCCAGTATATTGATCATTTGTTGCATGAGATTGATTACACCATGATTCTCTCAAGTACCTTAACCTTTGTGTTGACCTTGGTGAAGCCCATTGCCTGTTGTAATATCTCCTGTTATACAGAGTTTTTGGTGGTTGTGACTATTTGTTGGCTGATAACATTATTATTTTTCTTACCTGCACAATTTGTCATGCCAGTCATTTGATTGTTGATACATCACAAGAGATCAATGACGTACCATATGGTGACTACTTCACTGTGGAGGTATGGATTTTGTCATTGCTCGTAAAGACTTGGACTAACATGTAAATGTAATGCATGTTATATGCACACCTGTTTCATCATGAAAGTCGTCCTTGTTCTCATCGTTGTCCTCCCTGCTCCCTCGTCCAGGCCTGCTCTTTCCTCCCTGCCCATAGTTCTATTCATGTGTTATTGATGTCTTCCTTGAATTTTCTGTTTGGATCGTTCTTATTTTACAGGGACGTTGGGATGTAGAGGACGATGGCAATGATTCGAACCCTGGCTGCATATTGAGGATTTACATCAGCGTGGCCTTTTCTAAGAAAACAATGTGGAAAGGTTTGTCTTTGCTACTTCCCTTCAACTTTCCAGGCAACCCTTTTTTTGGTCTCCATGCACAAAACAAAGGAAGTATTCAAATTACACGTGATGACTGGTGACCAGGAAGCAGCGTGTCGTGGGATCCTATTTGCTGACGTGAAGTTTTGGTGAATGCAACTGGCCAGATAGTTTCTCTTTTGAATTTTGGCAAACTCATTTAAGGGCCCCATTCTGAATGAAATTTAATAATATTTAACCCACCTGGTATCTTAGACAGCCACAACTAACACGAGCTCTGGTAGTAATTTGCTTCAAATAAGATTCACCTTTTCAAATTGCTACATAAACAATCAGCTGAAGGCGCCAATTTAACAAGAGGCCCTAGATTCCGTTAACAGCTTCTACACATCATATTAGTCAGTGTGGAAGACCTTTTTCAGTAGTCTGTGTTAATAGTTCCATCGGTGGTTGAGATTCCTCATTGTTAAGATTATCAAAGCAGATAATTTTAGACAAAAGGAAACATTGACGGAGTGGTAGATGAACAGTGATTTTTTCTTGGGGTCAGATGTTTACACTCTTATATAGTGTAGCTTTTCTTGCACTCCTTCCCACTCTGACTGCAGATGTGTGTTTAGCTGCTTGCCCTGGTTGCAGTTTATCTGTCCATAAATTGTGGTTGTTGGTTTAATGCGTTCCGGTAAAGCATTTTGGAAGAGCTGTGGTCAAATATTGGCATGAGTCCTGACTGAGTGCTAATTTTGCAGGCAAGATAGTGCAGTCCACAGTAGAGGAGTGTCGAGAAGCTTACGCAGTTTGGATAGACCTTGTATTCTTCATCTTTTTTTCAATCACTCTTGAATTTTCTATTTGCTCTCATTTTTCAGCATTTGAAAATATGTGTGGGCTCATGTTTCAGGCACATGAAGTGTTGAAGCAGAAGAACTTGGAGAAGGAAGAAGGTATTGTCTTGTTTGGAAATCCCACACACGTGTAACCTAATACCACATAGTTCTTTTATTGTTCTGTTGGATGATTATTTCATGAAATTTATTTAGCTTAGTCTATTGGGAAATATCTGGTCAGATATAATACGTTTCGATGTTACAAATTTTAATTGATTTTTGTAGCACGTCGTGCATCTGATGACATTTCAAATGAGCAAGTTCAACTAGAAAAACAGTCAAATGATCAGCAAAATGCGGAATCGAGGGCAAATGATGTGGGAATATCACAAATCACACCACATGTGAAGGATGTGAACCAACGTAACACTGGTCTGCCAAATGTCTGTGAGGCCTCAGTTGGATCCCTGTTAAGAGATAGCTTTGTCAAGTTCTCCTCATCTTTAAGATATCAGAATACTCCATCCCTACTTCTGGTCATTGCCATTGCTATAATTCTTGTTCTAATGCAGGTAAGCTTGCTAAGTGCATCTTCTCATGGTTTGATGAATTATTATCCCATGCATGTGACTTTAGAATGTTTTAATGCCTTTTATATCTCAAAGGGAGAAATAAGGGGAACATAAGTGCTTTATATGCAATTCCCTCACTCTGAAGTTTTTTCTTCATGCTCTATGTTGTTTCCTCAACTAACCTATTTCAGTGTTTCTTAGAGAGAACGAGCATATAGAATGTGAAGCAACTTTGACTAATATTGTTGTATAAAGTTGCAAAAAAGGAGCTCAATTATTTTGTCATCTGAACGTGATCATGAATGTGATTTCTTACAGTGTTAATATGATGTATGTTATATCCCACTTAATAGAATTGTGCAACTGCATTGAGCTGACATTTCTTTCATTGCTGCAGATAAGCATCCTCGTCTTATTAAGTAGACCCCAGCGAATCCACGTGATCCCTCAGGCAGAGTGCATGAACAGCCTGCACGGGATGGGTCAAAACAGAGGGGAAGCATTCGCCTCACTGAATAACCAAATCAAGTATCTCAAGGAGGAGTTGCGTTTTGTCGAAACTTTACTAGAGAAGATGCAAAATGAGCACGCCCAACTGAAAGGAAAGTTGCAGGACTTAGAGCTCTTCAGGAAAAGACAAATGTGACGAACGGTTGTAGATATCAACATTCTTTATTTCTGGTAATAGTTCATCAATTGTGTGCATTAATGTCTTCCTCGTCTCTCCCAGTGTTCAAATTCAAATACCCCCCCTCCCATGTTGTAAATCAGAAATATTACTAACTGAAATACCCCTACGAAAGTGCCTATGCCTACTATTATTAAAAGCAACCGATCTTGTTTTATTGTTTTTTATGAGTTCGAGAGGCATATGCTGTACAAGACTGATATGTTACAATTGGTGACCGTTTTACTTCAGAAATACTGATGCTTTATTTTTCTATAAGGTATCCGTAAAAGTTGAATGTTAGTATGTCCATGTACGTGCGCGCGTGCGCTTTTTCTTTCCATTTGCAGTTGAAAATAGAGTAAATAGTGTGTTAATATGATGCTTCTAATGTATCTTTTACACATTTCATCATCCACAATGCAGTCATTTTGCTATTAGGCAGAATTAGAAAGTAACAATCCCCTTCACCCCGTCAAGTCGTAACTCATTATTATTTTATTGTACGCAATATGCATGTATCAATTTTGACCATTCCGTGAATACAGTTCAAGTGCGTATTGGATGCTAGTTATAATAATGTTCACAATCCTTTTGTAGAAAGAGAGGGAAAAATTAAAAAAAAGTATAATAGTAGGCGAAGCGAGTGACGTACATGGATAATTATTGTTTTCCATATTATATCAACAGGTTTGGTGATAATCAGTTGGTTTCGTTTTCATGAAATATAATTTCCAGACGTTGTATGTCTGAATTATATGTATGGAAATCCTCTTGAGTAGTTTTGGATGAGATTTACTCGAGAACAGCTAATGTAACTGGCAAACAGGAAATATTAGCTAACATGTTTCTCATGGGCTGCCTGGGCATGCGGATATTAGCCAAAATGGTCACATCGTGCTCAAGAAAGTGAACTTTTTTTTCATTTATTTATTTTTCCCTTCTTTTCTTTTTCCTTCCTTTTTCTTTTACTTTGTCTCAATACTGACAAAGTGTGATTGACTGCAAATTCAAATTTCGTAAGTTTATTTATTTATTTATTTATATTTTTGCCTTTTTAGGAAGGCGATTGTGGCAATTAAACATAGTGCTATTGGTTTGATTTGAACCGAATGACGCGGACATATTTTGAACTAAGCAAATGCACATAATTTTTTCTATATCATAATAGTGAATGGGGGATGGTAACAACAATTTATGTTAATCATTTCTCATATTTTGGAAGTATAATCACAAAATTACTTTACAATTACTAGATAATTAGAAACATCACATGATAGTATTTTAGTGAGATTTCATTTTGTTTCACAAGGATAAAGACTAGATGGATACTGCAATTCTTTAAATATATAGTTTAAATGGTTGAAACGGGGGGTGTCTAGTTTAGTTTATAAATTTGAATCAATTTAAACCAATTAAAGTCAATTTGAATTGGATCAATTTAATCAGTTAAAGAATATAACAAATAAAAATATGTAATTCTATTAAAAAAATAGTTGTTTACTATAAAAGTCAATTCCATACCTTTGTTTTCAACATTAACACATGATTAATGATTTTTTTTTTTATATTTACAAAACATAAAGTTAAATTAGTACCAAAAGTTAGTACTAAATGGGCATCTATATTTTGGATTTTATGCTGGCATATTCATAATATAATATGTACTTCCATATATAGCTCGGTGCCATTTGGTTTGGATCGATTTTCAAAATTCAACCCGCCATCCAATCTGAGTTGATTAGTTTTCCAAAAATCATATCTAAACTAAATCTGAAAAGCATTTGATTGGTCTTTGGTTTAGTTGAATTGGATAATTGATTTTGTTCGATTTGATTTGGATTTAAACACCTGTAGTTGAAACACACATTGTACCATTAGAAGGCAAAGTGCCATAACCCATGTATATTATGTCAATTTGTAATAAAATATTCTACTAAAAAAAAAAAAAAAAACTATTTGGACCCATTATAACAAGATTTGAAGATTTACACATACTTCAAAGTGAAAGGGGCTGAAAAACATCAAAAGGTAATGTCTATACAGATTCATTCATCGATGAAAGTAGAAATGTCAAATTAGTAGTGCACAAAAATGAAAAAGAGAAGTTAAAATATTACATATCTAACTTTTTCTTTAATCATAGATTAGGGACACAGAAATATCATGCTAATTGCTTGGGTAAGGTACTATGGACTAAATCTGAGAATGTTGATTTCTAGAATCCAAACATGTCCCCACCATGCCTGCTAATCACTACTTTATCATTTCATTGAGACAGATTTTTAAGCAGACTTTACTATGATGAAGGGAGAATTATCGACAAAACAAACTATTTCCTTTGACATTCTTTGCCCCTTTATTAATTTCCTCGAGTCTTAATTGCTGCCAAATTCCAATATTATCGGTTGTGATGTCTTGTCTACGTACGAAGAAAAATTGGGAAAGCTATCGCAACAGCCCGTGACATCTTATATAATTATCATGATATTTATTGAAATTCGGGTAACTATCATCACAGTTCCTAATATTAGTTCAGATGAGGTACAAATACAATTATATTCCTTGAGTTGATATATAACTACAATTACATTTTCTTGTTCAGAAGTTGTACAGACGGTAATATTTCAGAATTTTTAGGAGGTGTAATTATAATTATTCGTGAACTGAACTAACAATAAAAGATATAATAGTAATTATCAAAAACCTTAGGGGGTGTTGAGGTAATTATCCCTTAACATATTTGAAATATGAATATTTTATAAATTCAAATTAAAAATTATTTGTGTTTGATGATATCATTTCCCGTAAGTTATTCGTAACCTAACTCCAGGTTACACTCAATGGCTTCCAGTGGGCTCATGGCCATGAAAGTGATAAATAGTAATGCAGTCGTTTGCTAGCTTGAATACTGATAACTAAATGCTATGCGGGACACTTTTCCTGAGACAGTGTTATATACTTACATTTGAAATTTCTACAAATGGTGATGAATCATCAATTGTGTCATATCACGATAAATCAGTCACTTTCTAAGAAAAGAGTAACTATAAGGATCCCTCATAAACATGAACAGAAAGTTAATAGTAATGCAGTCGATTGCTAGCTTGAATATTGGTAATTAAAAGCTATACGGGACACTTTTTTCTAATACAGTGCTATGTACTTACATTTTAAACTTCTACAGATGGTGATGAATCATCAATTGTGTAACATCACGATAAATCAATCACTTTCTAAGGGAAGAGTAACTGTGAGGGTCCCTCATAAACATGAATAGAAAGTTAAGCAGAAAAAAAAAAAAATAAAATCAACTTATATGTTATGTGGCTAGAGTGCATGTATATCTATTGAACTTTTCTTTTGAAGCATATATCTGAATTCAATTTTAAAAGAATTAGTTAAAAGAAAAAATGCCCTAAAGCTAGAAGCATTTGTGGGGTGCTTAAGAGCCTTTGTTATTATTTTAAATATTGTTATTTAAAATTGTTTTAGAACAATTATATAATCCTCTTTGCCCCTCTAAAAATTAAAAGAAAAAATTATTTTCTCCTCCACTTTATACCCTTCCATTAATGTCATCACCATCATAGGCCACATACTCAATTAATGTGTCATGACTCAAATAGGTGGTTCAAATATTGTTCAAGTCAAATTTTTTATTGTAATAGACATTTATCGCCTATTCATTTCAGAAGATCAATATGTGTATATATATTTATTTATTTATAGTATTCTCTATTTGCCTCACAATCAATATATGATGTAAGATGGACTTACTCGTGGAAAATGCCCAAAGGAGAAAAAGGTTAAAAAAGAATAAAGAAAAAGAAAAAATAAAAGGAAATTGACAGATTCGTTCTCTGTGTAAGGTCGAGGTTGGTGATGGAAAAGTACATATACAGAAGAAGGAAGAAAAGTTACACACAGAAAAGGATAATAAAACAATCGGAAAAAAACAAAAATATATTGTGGAAAAGAAAGTGTCTAGGGAACAATGAACAAAAGAGAAAGGAATAGTGATGGAAAAGGTCGGGGGAAAAAAATCAAAAACCGACATACGACGTATTTCATTTTTTTATAGAAGCTTTTTTTTTTTTTCAAATATATTGGATCTTCACTTACTTATTATATAATTTCAATAAATTTTTCAATTAATATTTTTTCACTTGCAAATATATCTTAATCATGCAATTATATGAAATTAGCATATCCAACATTAGTTCGTGTTTCTTGCTCTAAGGGTGTTGTCATAGTTCAGTTAAATAATTAGGCAGAAGCCGTACCAATAATAATGGATGTGATACCATGGCTAGTGAAAGTGTCCAATTATTACCCCCTTGGCATTTCATGCCTATGTTTAAGGATAATTACTTCAACATGCCCTCAAAATTTGTCCTGGTTACGAATGTATCCTGTATAATTTGGAAATGACAATAACACCATCTATTGTAAAAATTTAATTGAAGAAAAATTTAATGAAACTTGACTAAGAAAATTTAACTTATTGACTCAAAAATTACAAGTCGGCCACATGTTAAACCAGGCACCAGAAGAAAGTTTGAGTAATTATCATGACTGAATGACGATGTTAATAAGAAATTGGGGCGACGGAAAGTCATGATTTACTACACTTTCACCATAGTACTAATGGATGCATAATTTTAGTGAGGGTTGTAGAAAATTCACCATGACATATCATTTTAGTAATGTTTTAAACAGCAACAAATGATATTTTATGTTGTTAATTTTGGGTTATTGACTATTGCTTCCACCATAGTTGTTAATTTTGGATTATTGACTACTACATCCACTACATTTGTGAATTTTTTGATTGCCAAAATTCAATTATTTTATAATTAGATATTTCTGTAATTACACCAAATCTTAAGGCTGCTATAAGATAATTATACATTTATTTGACCACTTATAACTCGTGCCAAAATTATCCTCCTTCTATACAAAAAAAGAATCAATAGCCTCATCTTCAATAATTACTAGAGAGACTTTTTGGGGGTACAAAAAAGCCAATTCGTATTGGCCTCCCACTACAAAAAATATATATATATATATATGCACAAATAATCTAAACTCTTAAACTACCTAAACTTTGTCCACACAAAAGCTCCTTCTTCTGCTCTTGATCTCTGTTCAAAACCCTCTTTGCTGTGGCTCTTAGAGGACAATTTGAGCTTACAAAATTATCCACCAAGTGTAAATAAGTCTTGAGATCATGACAAGTTGCTACACCCCCATTGCTCAAATGCGGGCAATCTTTGCTGCTGAGCCTAAGTTCTTTGCCTATCTCTGCATATACCCACTGAGTATCTTCTACAATTTTCTGCATCCAATTTAATGACACCTGTGCGTTATTGTCGTCGAGGACAAATCCGGGAACCTTAGTTATCGGATCGTCAGAGTTAACAATTCTCAGCACTTTTGTACCGCTTTTCTCTAGTTGGCTCCGGAAGTTTTTATTGCCGACTCTTGGCCCGCCAAAAGACACGACCGTCACAAGAGGGGAGTGTCTGAATGTCGTGGTGATATCGTGGGCGGTTAGGGTTGCCAACGCTGCGCCAAGGCTGTGCCCGGTGACTGTGATGCTTAAGGGCTCGTCGGCGTATTTTTGGAGAATTTTACTAATCTCGTTTCTTATTGAATCTTGTAGGCTTGGTCGATGGCCCATGCTCGATGTGTACAAGCTCCAAAATCCGCTCTGTACCATCGTATCGGAGTCATGATCTGGTGTCATGTCAGTAGGAAGCCTTGTCAGCGTGGCGCGTAAATTCTCAAGCCACTCCATGGACGTGGCGGTGCCCCGAAAGGCAATCACCACGTCCCGTCGGCCTAATCTTGAAATCTCATCCTTGTCATTGCAAACGGCCACGTACCCGATCCAGCTAGACCTGGTGGATGCCCATCTCGGTATCCGGCATTCGGTCCATGTAGGGAGCTGGACCCCACACGTGGCGTGCAGGTTCTTGGTCACTTTATAGCCTGTCTTGCCAAGTTGACACTGAGTCATCACTGAGCCATTAGGATAACGACAAGTGCCATAGCCAGGTGATGACGTGTCGAAGTCGAAGCTTCGGTATGCAGCTTCCACAAACTCCCCATATCGAAGAATCTCATCCCGGAGGGCGTCGTCGAGAGGGTCAAGCAAGCCTTCCCAATTCTTGATCCCTTGAAATTCCGTCCATTTCTCCCGAAGTTTCTTGGATTTTGAAACAATGGATTGGGAAGAAGCACCACTAATGTCTCCTTTTGTATTCCACGAGTTTGTGATCTTTAAACTCATGTCATAATTTTGGCTACATTGGGTTGATGATGAGCTCATAATCAAGTGATTCTTCGGGACATACAAATTGCATGTTCTGACAATCCCAGTAGCAAGTTTCATAGTTTTATCAGTACGAGATGTATGAAAAGACAGAAGATGAAGTTTGTAAGTAGTTAAGGTGGGATTGGAATAACGAAATTTATAAGGTTGTTCTCATGAGTTGGCTTTTGCTTGCTTTCTGGGTGCATAGAGAAACTGAATTTATAGGGGGGAATAGTTACATGGTTATAACTAAGAGTAGTTGGTTTGGTTCCAATGGGACATATTCGTGGGGACATAAAAAACTGGTCTTGAAATAACAATTGGAAAACGTTTTAAGGATTGTGTAGGTGCGAGGCGTACGGATGTCAGTTTTATGAGTCGCATGCTTTGCCTTCTCTTAGAGCCACACCAAAACAATTTCGCTATCTATGCAGTTTGAGTACACCGGGGATTCTTTTCCATTTTCTTTTCATTGTATGAATGTCTGTCCAATGTATGATATTTATAATACTATATTTTTATAAGAAAAGAGTTAGCATACTTGGCATGTATCGAAGATAAGGAATAATAGATGAAATACTATTTTGAAATAATAGATCTCAACTGCTTTGAGTATCAGTTGATAAACGTAACCACGAGAGAGAGAGAGAGAGAGAGAGAGAGAGTGAGAGAAATATTGTGGTTTATATTGTGATCAATATTATTTTGTGTTTCATGTATGATACATATGCAAAATTTTCTCTGGTGTCATTGACTCTAGTAATGTTTATGTTAAAAATAGACATTAAATCTACTTCAATCTCAAAAGTTAGCTTTTGATGTGAGGATTGTTTGATACTATATAAAGAAGCTACGATCCTCATATTTTTTCGATGTGGGATTCTAACACATTCCCTACATGCCCATAAATTAATATTTGGAGTGTGAAATAATAGAAACGAGTAGACAAACAATACATACCCATGAATGAACATTTAGGGTATGAAATAATATGAAACAAATATTGAATAGGTTAATATAAAAAATAGGTCTAGTTTTTGGGGTTGAACTAGATCCAAAGTCCATTTTTAACTCTAAAAACGAGCTTATGAGGTGAGTATTGTTTAAAATCATATAAAGAGGCCATAATCTTTTTATTTTTTCAATATAGGATTTTAACAGTTTAAAATTCCAATTAATGACTCTAATGTTAAAGAGTTGTTGCCTTGAAATAGTGGATACATTGGGGTATCATTTCTCATCTTTTGAAGTGCATTTTCAAGAGAGAAAAGAAAAGAAAGAACTTCTATCGAACACATGATGACAAGACAATATTTTGATGTGATCAACTCTCTATGTTTAGCATCTTATGATATCTTTATGACCATATGTTTCTTAGCCATTATCAAGTCCTTGAAAGAGTTTAGAAACTTGAGCTTGTTGATATATTGATCTTTCCTCTTACATGTCGATACGCCTTTTAAAACAAAAACTGTACAAACGAATGCGTGACAATGTGATCATATGATTTTCATATTGAGTTTTCATCTCATCAAATGTAAGACAAATTCCATCGAATGTGTGACAATATGAGAAACCTCGATGGTGTTTGCCTTAATGCTCGGAGATACATTAGGTCATCTTTATACATAAGTGTGAAAATATTTCATTTTAAAATACTCTATGGTATGCATGGTGTAACTGATAACAACGTGTGATGATATAGCATTGTCTTAATTTAAAGTAGTCGAGGAATTTGATACATATGATACACTTGGATTTTCTTTATCATTTATATAAATGTCTTTTTTTAAGATAAAATTTTCTATCAAATACGTGATACAACAATATATCAGAAAGAGATAGAGTCTTTATATACATTTGACGACAACTATCAGTATCCATCAATATAATATCATTAATTCTCAATCATTATCTTTAAACATAATAAGATAAAAATATATAATCTTTAATTTTCATTCAAAATTTCAAATAAACTTTTACTTAAAACGTAGAGAGGAGTACTCAATTAAGGTCAACATCAAGAAGAGTGACTGGAGTTCTGAAGCTTTAGACTGTTTAGGCCCACAACTCAATCCCACAATCAGCCGTTTATTTATTATTGTCAACCTTTCCGACCATATAAAGACACGCATCGAAGCACGTGCGGTTCACGGGACGCGTTCCACAGGATCACCCCTCTTGCCTTCTTTTTTAATTTTTTTTTCTTTTTTCTTTGTCCCCAATAATTATGTGCTTCATTGAATCCTGTCGCAAAACATTTTAACGCAAGAATTTCATATTCTTTACTTTTTTTTTTTTTCCTAATATAATTAAATATCCAATAAAGATTTTATTTATTTAACTTTTTTTTCCCAGTTTGTGCATTAATGGTCCTTCCCAACAAATTTCCTTTAATTAGTTTGTATGTGAATTTATATTTCACTAATTCACTAAACTTAATTAAGTATTATAGATATTGTATTTCACTAATTCATTAAACTTAACTACGAATTATAATTGTATTATATTAAAAATTTATTTAAGTACAATCAATTGTAGCTGAAAAGAGTTTGTTGAGATACCCAAGGTTAAATCGACCCTCATGACATCACATGCCTCTTTTTATAAGTGAATAAAATATTATACTGTATAATTATTAGCACGTAATAAACAAGCTCACTGTTGTGTTACACTCATGACCAAAAGTAAAAATGTAAAATATTGGATAAGATGCTTTTAAGGCCAAAAATAAGATATAATAAAGATCAAGTTAATTATTAACAATAATAAATTACAATATGCAGGGTCATAATAGTTGGAGCTCCCTGGCAATTAATTTTAGTTAACTTTCTCCCTACAATAAGAGTAAAAAGAAAAAGTGATGAAAGGCAATGTCAAAAAGTTGAGGAACGTACATAACTGCTGTCCAACAATATAGTTACGATAAAATAAGTGAAAATTAAAAGGAAAAAAAGATCTGCACTCGTATATTTTAGGATTAATTATATCTCACTACCCTATAAGATTGTGAAACTATCAACCAACACCCTCATGGTTTAAAAATTACAAATTAACCCCCATAAGTTTGCGAAATTACTAAACCATCCATTTCTTTAATTTTTTTTTGCTGAAAACTACTAATATCTTCCAATTTTTCCATTGCACTAACTACCCATTATATCTCTGTACTTGGCCGTTGTGATTTTAGGGACTAAAATTGGATAACGTCATCAGTTTTTCATCAATAAACCTAATAAAATGGATGATTTTGTAATTTTATATCAAACCACGAGGTAGTACTTAAAGGGTAATCAAATGTAATTAACCCTATATTTTTATAATGCATGGGTGGTGCCTAACATTAGTCAAATTGATTCAAATTGGAAAGAAATATATGAATTAACAAATATTTTGGTCAAGGACAAATTTGTCATTTTACAATTAGAGCCATATCATTGTCGCATATAAATTTTTGAAAAAGAGTAGTGATGGCCCCTATGTCCACATAGATAAATTTGATCACTTATTCTCTTGTCGCCTATGTGACTTGTTCCTCATCTTATTCGACCAACATAAGGAATACGTCAAGGTATGGGTCCATGATAAATAGAGATAATTGTACCATAAAGCTGATTTACTTTTGCTATTTCGTGTTTTTTTTCAAAAAATTCCACGTCAATCCTTAATGGATCCTAATTAGGTTTATCAAAGTGGACAAATAAAGTAATTAGTGACCAATTAAAACAAGAAACACGATAATTATCATCTAATCTTGGAGCATTAACTATTTTGGAGTGGATTTATACCGAAAATGACGATATGATTCTTAATATGAATTCTTGAAAACCAAACTTTGTATAGCCTCCAATTATTTCAAAAGTTATTTGATTTGCGTTATCAGATACACTTAGTATGTAATTATGAAACAATAAGAGACAAAATACGTAATAAAATAAAGAAATTCAAAATGGTTGGATCAGCAAGAAATGGTGGTTTGATAATGTGAAACAAAACAAGATTATCTTGATTGGGAAAATCTATCTTGAAGTACTTATCATTTAATAATAACAATCAGAGAAAATTTTCAACAATCGGCTATTATATAATTGAAAGTTATCATTTGGTAGAAAAGTAGCTTCACACATTAGTGGAAACCGAACTCCTGACTCTTGATGGAGTCATGAGACCGCCGCCTTGTTGCTGACACAAAGCCTCATCAGCTCATACATAATGAAGATTCATAATCAGAAAACTATTATAATAATTGTTGAAAATAGTAGACAGTTATAGTCCACAAACTATCATAATAATCAATCAACTATCATTGAATATTAATAGCAATCATAAATCTAATCAACAATAACTACAATAAAAAGAGACAAAGATCCAAATTTTGGTGACTTGAAATAACTTTTTCTCCTGGAAATTAGATGTTCACATGAACTATACTATACATAAATCACTAGACTCATTCTGCTATGTTTTCATGCGACGTTCCTAAAATAATCCTTAATAATAATTTATTCTAATAACTACCACTCATTAAAAGATCGTTACATCTCTTATTAAATTATGTACGTAATTATATGAAATACAGTAATTATATTTTAATTATTAACTACACCCAAATTAATTAGTACATGCTCAAAACGATGCCCAAATATAGACATAAACAGCCCACTTCAAGGCTGCTAAATCTCCTCGTAAGGCAAAAAGGGTGCAGGTTCAAAGAACTGGAGACAATGATAAATATTCATCTTTTAATTCCCCCTTTCTTTTAATTAATAATAATTTCATTATTTTGACCCTTTAAGTTTGGACTGTGATGGAGTTCCTTTTCGGACTCGCCAGCTAATCTCGTATATAATGAACTCCCACCTCCCACTTATGTCACATAGATTTGATACCATTTTCCTCAACCTTTTTTGACAATATAACAATTATGTTATTAATGACAGGTAATTAATGGTTTTCCTGCCAAGAAAAGGAATAACAGATATTTAATTATGACGTGGACTACAACTTAGAAATAACGAATAAGTCCAGATAATATCCAGCTAATGACCAGGGTCTAGATAATAGAAAGTAGCTCATGAATGACTCGACCTCGATTCTAGAAGGACCTAGAAAGCACTGTTTATTCTGTGCCATATGAGGACCCACCCACCATTTTACGAGTCATGGATCAACTGGCCTCAACCCTTATAAGCCTAATGGATATGCCCGAATTATTAATCATTGATGTGTTCTTTTTAATTCACAAGACACTGCTATGTGTTATTGTACAAGAGATGTAAATTTAAGCTATAAATAGCCCATTTTGCCACTGTTTCAAAGACTAATTCACTCACATAGAAGTTTATTGTTATTTTTGTAGTTATAAATGCTTGAGGTCATATCGATATTGTAATACTTCTGGAGGGCGTATTTTTTATCATATTTATATTCTAGTATGTAGTTGACCTTTAGGACTTATCAAATTATATTACAAAATAAAATATTAATATCATATATATAAGTTAATTAATATGAGTGATCACGATGATTCTGTAAAAGTGCTCATAGTGGCTGAATAAGATTCTAACCTCTTTTTTAAAATATCTTGTAAAATATCAAAAAGTGTTTGATTCCTTTTTTTTTTTTTTTGTTTCCTTTTCAAAGAGCTTATCAGTTTTAAAAAAAATAAATTGTTAGGAAAGTAAGATTCTAAACTGCTTTTTCAATTTTAGTTATCTTAATTACAAAATTACCATAACTACCATCTTATAAATGCTAATCCTTTATTTTATTCAAACACTTAATTCGACAACTTATTTTTAAAACATCTGATTATAAGTTTAAAAAATATTTCATAAGAGAATATGATTATGCTATTTATTTCAATTTGTTTTATCTTCAAGATTCGCTCATCACCTTTGATTAGCTACCTTATGAAGGCTTTTGCTTGATTAGCCAGGTACTAGGAAAATAGTAGCTAGTTAATTATGTAAGTCAATTTTCTTGCCAGACAAACAAGGATTTTTCTTTCTTTCCTTTTTCTTTTTTCCTTTCAAGGTAAAAAAAGCCGTAGGCAATTTTCCTTCCCTTGGGAGTTCGTGCATGAACCTTGCTATTTTTTCAACGTCCAAACAGCTCTATGCATAACCAACTAACAAGTAATGCTGCTACAGTTACCTTAGTTGCTTAAACATTCAGATCTACTAATTAATTGGGTTTAAGTTGAAATAAATATTGATTATGCTTGCAGCAATATATATATATATATATATTTGGATAATTAAAAAGTTGGGTCAGGAAAACTAGATATGGCTATACCACTAAGAAAACTCAATCGTCACGGAATGTTCGCTTTGTCGAAACTTGTTGGGACTAAGCCCAACTTGATTACTGCAATGTCACCAACACACCAATGAATAAAATCACTTTTCTCATTCGAACAACACTGTCAGTTCATAATACACTTATAATATGTGGAGATCGAGTTTTACGTTTTCAGTAAGGTTCCAATCTAGGTATTCAAGATAGAAGTGATGAAATTTCATTACTAGACCACCGCTTTGGCGGTTACACTTGTCGCAATTTAAAAAAATGGTTTTCAATATTTAAATGAATTTAAGTGTTTGGAAGGTAAAGCTTATATTTTTAATTCTTTAAAATTAAGTTAAAAAAAATTAAAAGTTAAAAACAATTCTGAATTCTCACGTAACTTTTATTAATCACACAATTCTTTTAATAATATTATCTAATTTTTTTTCATAACTTTTAACTCATTAAAAACAAAACTCTTGTAAATCACCTTTTTTTTTGGATAGACGCAATTACATTAAATCATACATCAACTCATAATATAAATATATTTTAAAGACCAAATATATGAACTAAATACAATTTAAATAATTTAAGCTATTATTCGGTAGACAAATAGCTATTATACGGTAGACAAACACTCACATAATATTGGTGGGACTCGAACCATACACTTCCACTATAAAAAGATGGAGACATTGCTACTTATCCAAAGCAAGGTAGCATAAATCACCTTTTAGTAACTCTTTAATATATATATGTATGTATATGTATGTATGCATGTATATAATTTTATTTTAGTGTTAGCTGCATATAGCCGTCATTTTGAAATACAATTGGAATTCCGGCTTTTTTTTTTTTTTTTGTGAATTAGTTGGAATTCCGTTTTGGCAAAAAGAAAAACCGATCGCGGGTGGGACCCAAAGTAGACGTGTCGGAATTTGGTGTGTTCCAATTAAGTTTCCAATTCCGTGGGAGGTCAATGTGTCAACCGACCAACGAAAGCTGAATTGTTTGCTAAAGTTCCAGTAACGTGTAATAATTAAGATCCACATAATTATGCAAAAACATCCATACATAGGAAAAAAATTAATTAAATGATTTTTGTGGATATTAATGCATAAAAAATGAGTAAGGTAAAAGAAATTAGAAAATGAAGACAAGATTTATATGACTTTAGAAATATGTTTATAACTACTTATAAATATAGTTGATATTAAAAAATAACTAAACGTTATATAAATTTTGTTGATGCAGTTAATATATATTGAGATGGTCGTAAGCTAATTAAATTAGTTCTCACTGATAAAGGTGAGAGATCTAAAGTTTGATTCTTTATCCATTATAGTTTCATTGGTTAGAGTCCAAATATATACACACATATATATTTCAAGTGGACATATAATTAAATAGCTAAATATGCACATGCACTATAAAAAATTTAATCAATTACTACGGTTAAAAACTGATATTAATAGAAAATAATAGTGGTAGAAATTAAGTCATTTGTTATTATTTTATCACGACAATGGTCCGTGATTTCTGTAGGGATAATAGTGAAAAATCCACCATGACATCTAGCCGTGATGGATGCTTTCACCTCAATGTAGCCGTAACAAAATATTTTGATAACGACTTTTTGGATCAATGCCTAACATATCCACAACGACTATTAATTTTTAGTTATTGACCAATGCTTTCACCACGGCTATTAATCTTTCGATTACAAAAAGTTAATAATTTTCTAGTGACGATGTGTTATAAAAAGAAGTGTTATTAGTAATTATAAAGATGCAAAGCATCTAGCAAAGTAAAGAAATAAAGATATGGTAAACAAAAACAAAGATAATGGTAGTCAACCACCAAAAATGTGTTTCACCTGATTGCTTTATTACTTTGGATTCTTTTCTCACAAATTATGTTAGGATTTCAATAGGTCAAACTTTGAAAACAAAGTAACTATATTAGTGGTTAGAATCGTCCATATATTTTAAAATGGTGTTTCATTGTCTCATAGTAGAGTCATTGGTCGGTTCCAGTTAAGACATTTCGATAAATGTCATAATTTAAGCAATAAATAAGACAACATTCATCTTTGACTTAATATCATTTGGTTACTTATAAGTGTCATGTGATATAAATTAGTCTGGGCAAACATTTGATCAGAGAATTTCATCTGTTTAGATCTGACGGTCATTATTTTGGATCAAAAGTCAAGTTAGGCATGAAAAGGCCTGAATCATGAAGTGTATTTAATTTTTTGATACCATAATGGATATATGTATATTGGTATATTTGCCCGTTTATGCCAAGTAGATATATATATATTTAGACAAGATTAAAGTATATCAATTACCCAGAATTAATTTTATCTCTTGTTTGGATTAATTTGATAAAAAAAAATTCCAACAAGAGCTCTTGAAAATTAGCTTATCATAGTAGTATATGGTCGGAAATGAAAAAAAAAAAAAATCACATAGTTTTGAACTTTTAGTCAAACTCAACTTCCACTTGGATGGCACGAAAGCAACAAGTTTTAGAGTCAGAACTCACTTTTTCATTACTAAGAAGCAACATATATATACATATACATGTGTGTACATATATATGTATGCTTGTACGTATAGGTTTGGTAAAATTCATCAAAGTATTTGATAGTTTGTTTAACATCACAAGAAAGAAGTTCGTTATCAACAATATAGATTAACAATATTATAATTTTTATTTTTCAGTACCTAACAACGACGATAAATTTTGTTTAAATTATATATCAATACATGCATAATAATAACATAAACATAGTCCAATGATGCGATACTTTCTGCTGTCAGTTATTAGATGTGATTGTAACTTAATTTGTTACTAAAAAAATATTGTCACTATTTTGCAAGAAAAGCAACCTATATATCTATAAAAATAATTATTATTATTATAATGACAATCTTTGTCACTATTAATTACTTAATCCTTGACTATCTT
>JACFYI010003551.1:971486-983691 GCA_014898755.1 Handroanthus guayacan | reverse complement strand
AGGATTGATTATTGATAATTTGACTTGTTCTTTGAGCAAAATTACACTAGAATTAATGCTCTTTATTTTTTGTATTAATTAATTAGAAAGTTTTGATACAAATTAAAAGAAAGTTAGAAGTTTCTGAACAAGACTTTTTGTTTATAAAGCTAAACTTGAATTTATGTATGTGGTCCTCTATGGTTCCCAATGGTAAAGTGATTTCAGTTCAACTTTCCACACTTTGAACTTGATTTTCTTTCTTTTGGCATGTAAACTTTGAAAGACAATTAAAAGGTTTTTGGGATGGAGAAATTAAAAAGGGGGAGTTTGGCCAAAAAAATATGCTAACTTTATGCCTAAGAACAATGAATTTTGACAAAGTAGTGATATATAATATAAATATTTATTAAGACCCTTTACTCTCATTGGTTACTTTGGAGATAGTTGAAATTGAAAAAAATTTTAATAAAGAAAGGTTATATTTGCTTTGTGAATGGGAGAATTCAAATGGTGGCTTGAGTTTTTCAACAATAGGAATAAAAGGAGGAATATAAAGTGCAATGTTGCCCTTTGTGAGGCTATGCTAATACTTGGATGTCAATTTTGGTGTAAATTAAAATATTTACAAAACATATGGCTGAAAAAAAATACAAACCAAACAATTTCCATTCAAATATAGTTGTGAGATACATTTATTGTGTTATGCGTATAATTTATTTTTCATACTCTTAAAAAGTTTCATAAATTTTATACTAGTTTTGCTCTAAAGAAAATTGTAGTTATAATATATTTGCATTTTCCTTACTATTTTTTTTTTATACAGATTAGATGGTAATAGGTTCGGGTTAAACTTGAATTGCTTTGCTTCATTGCTTGAAATGCGTTTTCAAATTTCAAATACATTTTGAAGTGATTTTTCATACCCAAATTTAATAGAAATCAGCCCATTAAAATATTGTATAGCTTCTGTATTTATGTGATGTATATCAATATAATTGTGTGTAAAAAATTATGTACACATAAAATAAGGAAAAAGAATATTTTTCATCCCTACCAACTACCAAGTCCAAACTAAAAATGATGAAATCAATGACCACCTAAATTCTTCCCCTTCATTGCTTTGCTTTTCTTCCCTTGTTCCTCCTTCTTCTTCCCTCACTACAAAAAATTTGAGCAATTACTATCGTTAAAAATCGATGTTAATAGAAAAAAATAGTAGCGGAAAGTTATTTGCTACGTCTTTACTACGACAATGATTCGTGATTTTTGTGAGCGTAGCGGAAAATCCACCACGGCTATATATCATGGTGGATATTTTTCATCTCGGTATAGCCACGGCAAATGATGTTTTCACCACGATTTTTTGGATTATAGGCTACCACATCCACCACAACTATTAATTGGTTACTGCTTTCACTACGGCTATTAAACTTTTGATTGCAAAAAGTCAATATTTTTGTTGTGCCTTTTTCCCCTCTTCATTCACCAAGAAAATCAACAACCCCCCGTCCCCCCACCCCGCCCCCGAAACCAACCCCAAACACCAACCCAACCCCAAATTGTTATCTGGATCATGCCAAAAAGGACCTAGTTATGTTGGACCCTAAGCCCACATACGTCATCTTTCGGGTGTAGAGCCCATTTTGGATTATAAATAGATGGTCCTAATGGGCCAAAACTTGGCTGGATCGGATTTGCTATCTGGGCACTGTGTTGGGCCCACAAGTGCAATTGGTTCCTTCTTATTTCTTAATTGAATCAAATCAATTAAAAATTAATTCCTGAATATATATATTTATACTTTTTAATAAAGGGTGAATTTTTATTTAATATTCTTTTATATATATTTCATCAAATATTCTTAATTTTAACTTGCTGTAATAAATATTCTCAACCCTTTAGTTTTCTAATTTTATTGGATCTTCTTATTTTGTACACCCATTGAATTTACACTACATCTAGTTTCCTATAAACAGGTTAAGCATATAAACAGAACACAGAGAGAAAGAGAGAGAATTGTGGCTAATAACTGTCACCACACAAATAAAAATGGAGAGAGAGAGAGAGAGAGAGAGAGAGAGAGAGAGAATTGTGGCTAATAACTGTCACCACACAAATAAAAATGGAACCATACTTTCTCGCCTCTGTCGTGCAATCAATCATCATGTCTCAATCATTTGCTTGTGGATCCACAAAACCCTAACCAAATCTTTTGGTGCAAATTTTGGCAAAAAATATGTGCTCCAAAAGATCTTTAGTACCTAAATATGTTCCTAAGTCCTCTAATTAGAAAAAGAAAATTAAATAAAAATGAAAAGTAAAGCATAGATTTCAACCATATTTATGTCGATTTATTTATCTATTTTGGAAATGTTTGAAATAATATTTGATGTACGGCGCTATCAATTGTCTCATTTGAAGAAGATACGTAAATTTCATTGCGCAAATGAATGGAGTTGATTTGTGAGTCTAATAAGATGGCCTATACAATGCTGTAGTTTGAACTTGAAAAATTTAAGTTCGAGCCTCGCTCTTATATATTCGAGCTGACTAGCTACTATTATTACCATATATGAATTTAAATTCATAAATCTTATTATAAAAATAAATAAATTTAAATAAAATTCAAATATGAAGTAGCATTGCACTTTTACCCCCAAAATGATAATGAAGATTTTTTTTTGTTAGACATGTACCTAAAGAATAAAAAGTGTTGATGTACCAAAGAAGACTTTTTCTTGGAAGGTACTTCGGGATCTGCAAAACGTACAACCTGAATTATTTTTATGAAGAAGTGCATTACAGGACATGACGTGAATTGTGATCCAGGCTTTGAGTGGGGCTAAATTAGAGTGGGTTCGGCGCACTGTACCCCACGAACAATTTTACAAAAAAGGCCCTATAAGATTGCACTATTGATCTAAC
This sequence comes from Handroanthus guayacan, assembly GCA_014898755.1. Classification (NCBI taxonomy): domain Eukaryota; kingdom Viridiplantae; phylum Streptophyta; class Magnoliopsida; order Lamiales; family Bignoniaceae; genus Handroanthus; species Handroanthus guayacan. Next base: position 980,784 of record JACFYI010003551.1, on the reverse strand, counting down.
TGTTATGTCCTATAGTGGAAAAAGATTGGCTGGAAAATAATTTGTGGCCCATTGTGTTGTCCTAAATTGTTTTTTAGTCTCAAATTGCATGTAGGAAAGGACATTCAAGGGCTTTTTATGGCCAAAATTTAAGTGTTTTGTGATTATTTAAACTATCCAATATTTGATGCTAATATTGTTGAATTTTTGTGTTGGGAAGATTTGCAATAAAATTTATGTGATAAAATGATGTCTAAGTATGAATACTACTTGATTTTGAGTCTAGTTCAAGATTGAACATATAGTTAAATTCAGAATAAAATATTTAATTGAAATTTGGTTAAGCGAGTCCTTACCGAATAAATATTGGGTCTAACCTTGAAATAAGACAATAAAGTTAAAGTAATCATGGGTGGTCCCGAAGAGCACATTTAGCATAAGCAATATTTAATTCCCAAAATATGTCGGAGCATATATTAAAAAAAAAGAAAAGGATACTAGATTTTGATTTTTAATTTTACGTTTCATAACTACAATTACTTTGCTATTTTTAATATAACCACTATCCCACTATATTTATCTGTAATTTACGACACCATCATTTCTTCATCGATATTTTTAAATAGTTATATTTTTTCTATTTTTTGTATTTCTATATTGGTTTCATAGGAACTAGTATGTAATGTTTCCACAAGTACTAACATTAAGATAATTTGAAAGGCATTATTTATTATAAAAGAAACAATACAAAATATTTTCTTGAAACCAATGGGTAATCTTGTTAATTAAAATAAAGTGAAGTGCAAATATTAATTGGTGGAGAGCCAATGCCAATTCCCTTATTTTATATATACACAGAAACTAAGCGCATAATTGCTAATTTTATCATGGGTTCAATTTCCATCATGGTGTAGGGCTGTTATTTACCATAAGGTAGGCTATTAATGATTTTTTTTATTTGTAAAGTAGGCTCTTATAGATATTTCTTGATATCGCATTAATTTTTATTTGTTATTAATATATTGATGCACCCTTTAAATATTGTGAAAAAATAAAAAAATGCGTTGCCAATTCAATTAATATCTTATCTTACTCAGACAAAGCCAAAATAGTTGATAATCAATCCAGGATCACATTATAAATGTTTTTTGCTCTATTTTTCCTAACACACAAAATGCTTCATTTCATTTCTTTATTTTTTCAACATGTATTTTTTAAAAGTTTAACAATTTTAAATATATCATTTATATAATTTAACATTTTTAATTGAAACCTTCATCTTTTGTTTTTGTAAAATATTTTTCAAAATCAAGAGTACTTTCGATACATGGCACAAAAAAACAAACTCATTTTATTATAATATTTATACAAGAGTATCGATTCCTCTTCTCCCATTAAATCGTGTAACTTTTATGTCTTCACTTAAAATATTCACTAAAAATTTAATATGCAGTGAGATTATGTTCAATTGTTAAAAGCCTCATGTTGCAGTTATTAATGTTAATGTGACACTAAATTAGTTTAATGATGTATTGAACTAACAAATAGTGTATTAATATAATTATAGATTAATACACCAACAAAATCTTTGCCATGATCACTTCTCTTATAGAAAAGTCTGAGTTTCAAAAAATCACATACAATTATTTTCCTTAAATTTATAAAAGAGGATCGATACCGACTATCGAACTTTCCTGGGAATTTGAACTCGCGTTCGATCTGTTCATAGAATACAACATAAATTATGTTCATTTCAGAGTTGCTTCCACTAAGGTCAGAAGCCGTGCAACCAGAAGCAGCAAATCAAAACCACATACATTTGAGCAAGAAGAATGTAAATCTAGGACACATGGGAAGCTTGAGGCCCTTAACATTCATGTACAAGAATATTTAACCCTTCTCTTTTATTGCTATTTTTATGAAACCTAACTTTCAATGTCACTAAAGAAGACTTGTCTCAATCTGTCCTTTTGTCCAAATCAATCTTGTGGCCAAGAATCACCAAATGGTTAACCTTTTGATGATCCCAAATCTAAATAAATTAGCGAAAGGATGAATTGATACATGAGATATGCTTCTTTTTCGAATCTTAAATAGGTTATACTTGGTTATCAATTTTAGTTAAAAAAGATTTTATATTACTTTATTTTAACTAGTTTGAAGTATTTTTTGTATAAGCCCTCATTATATTTCCTTTTTAACAACAATCAAAGCGTACAATGATTTTTTCCCAATTGGACACATTAATTTATCTTCTAAAATAGTATCTTCCCATCCCAACAAATATTTTAACCAGCAAACTCTTGTTAATTGTAATATAATCTCCTAAATTTTTTATTAGGATACTTGCAGATAATTCTGACAATTTCCAGAGAAAAGGAGACATTTACGTATTACAGAGATGGTGTGATTTGATTCTTTTTTTTTATTTCCATTTTTTTTCCCTCATCTTACGAGAAAGACACGTGATTCTGGCAAATTTTTGAATTACTATCTTATCTGTTCAATTAATTGTTGATAATGAAAATTAAAGATTTGAACATACCATTAAAAGGGAAAAATGGAGGATAAAGAGAAAAAAATCAATGAACAAAAATGTCTACATACTGTTACCCATCATGCGTGGTATGTTAATAGTAAAGGCAATAAGAATGGTGAAAGAATAGTAGCGCTTTTGCTGATTATACCAACTTATGAAATGATTCAACAGGAATTGGACACTAATCTTGGGGTTGCATGGACAAGCATCAATATTACAAATGTTCAACATAGTCTTTTATGAAAATTCATGGGACTCGACACTAGAAAAAGAAAATTAGATGCCCAAATGTGCCAAAAGTCACATGCAAGATTTGTGACATGCATGAATCATTTAGCTTGTTTATTTTTGCGCTTCTTTTGTAGAATAATTTTGGAGTTCTGAAAAGGGGCATGTTTTTCTACCTAGTTAGCCCCAAACACCCTTTGTGCCCCTAGACAAAATTCAACATTACAAAATTCCCCTCAATTAGGCCAAGTGACCATTTAACTTCCATATATTGTCCTAAACATTAATCCAACTTAGAACGGTCAATTTGACGAGGGTGAAATTAGCCCTATTGTGTGGTCGTGTCTGTGCTAGCTATGTATACGTTATTGTAGGATTGTTAGAGGGTCGAATCTGATCAGGATATTTATTGAAGTCCCAAACTAGCTAACTACCTGGTTGAGTATGTTGAACTTAGACTTTAAATGTTAAGACATCACATAAATTGGATGTGAATCTAATAGTATTTGAAAAGGATTGAAAAATATGAAATAGAGAAATCATTATATGATTAGGGTCACTGTTCGAGGATAGCTCATGCCTAACAATAATAAGATCAATCAGATTTGATCTAACTCAACTAAGTGATAAAATCGCAGTTTGGCTCAAACTACCATATTGTATATTGAAGTGATAACTGATAAAATATCACAATTGATGACCTTCACAATTTAATATAATTATTTTTTTATCCCTTCTTAAATTATATATTAGGGTTTGATTTAATTTAAATTTAAATCAAACCTTAGGGATAATTTTGTTATTTTTTTTCATTAATCCTGAAAATCTGTAATCCTTGGATTACGGATCCGGCCTATAGCATGTGATCCGTAATCCAAGAATAGTCAGGATTAGAGACAGGGTCACTTATTAATCATGGATCTTAAATATGTCAACTAAATACCCAATTAATATGGATTATAGATCAACCCATATAATCCCTCCAATCAAACGAGCCCTTATAGCAAATATGGAACTTAAGATTTTTTTATTTTGAATCGTCTCTTCTAAGTCATCGTTATTCATAACATTTTTTTTTTTTTTTGAAAAAAATAATTATTTTTACTCCCCACATCTATTATCTACCGTAGTAAACTTACCACATGAAAAGCCGAAAACCCGAAATTTAAGAGCTGTATGGATCCACGTGGCAGTAAATGATTGGCCCACGTTGCCATCAGGAAAGTATTACGAAAATGTTAGACCTCAGGCTTCAGTACACATTCTCCGGCCAGCAGATCGAACGTTGGCGGTCTGACTTATTTCATTATATGGGTCCCACCCTCTTAGAGCCTGTTGATATATAGACGAGTAAAAGCGGCAGCAAAGCAGCTTCTGTTTTTCCTGTTATACACGGCATTTGTCCAATTACCAATTGAAAATTATAGCATGTCCTCCCTGCCTAAGTCCCTATAAATGTATTCGCATATTTAGTTTACCTACTTTCAACTCTTATTAATTATTATTGTTCCTTTTTCCTATTTTATGGAATTCATATTTCTAATTAATTTGCTAGTAGGATAATCTTTTTTTTTTTTAATAATATCAGATAGTCTTTCGTATCATAAGAGTTGAGGGTTTAAATCAGTTTAAAAATTAGTTTGAATTTTCTATTATAGTAAAAATTTTATTTTTTATTCTGTTGCAAATGCATGATAAGTATATTATATATTTTTTTATAAAACACATGGTTGATCATCAAATAAAGTTAGTATATATATATGTATATATATATATAAAAGAAGTGGAATGGAATGTTTGGAATATATACTTTTTAAGTTGCTCCCTATGTCTCATCCTTTAATAGATTTTTCTAGCATGAAATTCACATCAATACACGTCGATAGGATAATTATTTAAAAGTAATTTTACTTCTATGTCCGATGTCAAATTCAATCTTGAATGAAAGTCAAATTAATTTATGTTACGACTTGAAAGCCTACATTTGCAATAGGTAAAAAGGACCTTAAGATTTCAAATTTACTTAAGTGGAATTTGACTTAATTAGCATTGGTCCACACCCCACGTAAACTATTGTCTATTGAAATACATCTACATCGACTTTGTGCCATTATAAAAGGAGGTCTAATAGCACCATAATAAATCAAGTGAATCTCATCCCCACTCATTGTTCTCCAGTTCATAATATACCTAACCAAATTTAGTATAAAATATATCACCAAATCATGAGGCTCTCAAGTACTAAACTTGTACGGTCATGCACCTCATTCCAACTCTTTGGATCCCTCGTTACTAAACCCAACAGTAACCTCAAAATGAATCCTCAATCTCCCGAAATCTTGGAACAAGATTTCAATCTTAAAATCTCCTCCAGTATTGTTCAGCCAACGCATGTGAAACTCAATGAGGAGTGGATGGATTATCAAGGGTTCAAGAATTGGGAAGGGTTACTTGACCCCCTAGATGACAACTTACGTTGCGAGATAATAAGGTACGGACATTTCGTTGAGGCTGCTTACCGATCGTATGATTTTGACTCATCGTCTTCATCATACGCCACATGTCGGTACTCTAAACAAAAACTACTCAATGAATCAGGCTTTCCAAAAATGGGATATCAAGTTACCAAGAATCTGATTGCCACCTCAGGGATACAATTACCCGATTGGATGGATTGGGCTCCCAGCTGGATGGCCATGCAATCTAGCTGGATCGGGTACGTTGCAGTTTGCCAGGACAGGAAAGAAATTTCTCGGCTCGGTCGACGAGACGTGGTGATTGCACTCCGGGGCACAGCTACGGGCCTGGAATGGCTGGAAAATCTCCGAGCAACATTAACTCCTATTTCATGTTGTGGTTCTGGTTCGGAATCTGAGCCAAAGGTGGAAAGTGGGTTCTTGAGTTTATACACCTCCACCTTTGGAAACCGGCCGAGCTTACAAAAACTACTTCGAGAAGAAATCGGCCGACTCTTGCAAAAGTACGGCGATGAGCCTTTGAGTTTAACCATTACCGGCCATTCACTGGGGGCGGCGCTGGCGACCCTCGCCGCCTACGACATTAAAAAAACCTTCAAAAACTCACCATTGGTCACAGTAATCTCATTCGCGGGGCCACGCGTGGGCAACTGGAGCTTCAGAACTCAGCTCGAGGAACAAGGAACAAAAATCCTACGTATCGTAAACTCCGACGATCTCATTACAAAAGTTCCAGGATTCGTCGTCGAAAACAGTAAGAACCACCAGTTTCAAAATCAGTCCAGCAGCTACACGGTGGCGAACATTGCCAGATGGGTACAGAAACTCGTCGACACGCAGTGGGTATACGCCGACGTGGGATGCGAGCTACGGCTGACCAGCCGCGACTCGCCGTACTTAAACGGCATCAACATTGCCACAAGTCACGACCTAAAAACTTATCTCCATCTCGTTAATGAAGCTGCATGAGCTGCATGCGAAGACCCATGCATGCATATGTATTGTAGTCAGCAAACTGATCTTCAATCTTTGTAAATATCTTGTAAAGATATTTTCTATAAACCGTTGGTTATTTCCGTTATTTTTCGGTTAGAATTTGTTTGTAACTACATTTCTTTCTTGTTAACCAAGCCAGCTTGGCTTTATAAGGAAGCTGCAACTCATTGTATAGTCACTTTTACATGGCTATAGCTCGTGCGTTATCTCTGCATGTTCTAATAAATGATACTATAACTCAAATTTATAAACCCTTTTTTAATTTTTCTTTTTTTTTGTGTGTATATATATATGTATATATATTTAAGACCAAGAATGTATGTTTATTAACATTAATTTCCACCAAATATGTGGTGATATTGTTGTATTAATGTTCTATATTTAAAGAAAAGTGTTGGTGATCGTAAATTCAATCGGTCAACTGCATAGAAACAAATTCTATGAATGTTATTATATATTTTTGCAGCGGGAAAATTATCAACAATTGAACAGCAATTGCTTAATTCACTTATACTTGATTGTAAAAATATATCAATTAGTAGCCTATACCTCAATTCTGGCAAGTTAAATAACCATGTAGATAAATGTAATTAATTGCTTAACAAAATCACGCAATTCCTACAAGGGTTTCTTTCTTTCTTTCTTTTTTTTTTGTTTGTTTTCTTTTTTTTCCTTTTTTTCACGTTTTTCTCTGTAAATTCATCTTAAATTAATACCATTTGTATTAATGGAATTTACTGGGAATTAATAAGTGCTTATAACTTCTTTATGTTGGAGGAAAAATGGTAGCTAGACCACCGACGGGATCGATTATTTCAGAGAGGATTTGTGCCCTTGCATGCCGTCCACGCCGCACTTATCAAAGAAAGGTAAATTGTCAACAATATTACTGTATATAAATTGAAAAACTTTAAAATACAGATAATCTATATATTATTTTTACACGCGACACTTATTTATTGTACGAAAAAAGTTCATCAGCAAAGATACAGAGAGAATTGCACCTTGGAAATATCTAATGCACTCAACATGTATTTATGAAATAGAGGATTATAATATAAAGAATTGGGTTCTGGAGTAACATTAGCAGATTTTTACTAATTATTACCTTCTTCTGTCGTTGTTGTTGTTGCTGTTTTCTTAATTTTTTTCCTTCAATTTTGATCTTAAACATGAGCAATTGTCAAATTGTCATTTAGTAATAATTTTTCATTTTGTCAAGCATGAAGAGTAGTGAAAAGGACGAGTGAAATATATAGTCTACAATAGGTGAGAGCTCAAGACAGCAAAGTATAATTAATACAACGTTGACACACGCACACGTATTAGTTGAAAATTAGTTGTACATGCACACTTGATATTATGTTTATGCATAATAATCAGTATTTTCATATATATACTAAAGTACAATGTAACTTTAATTTGTGTGTATTTAGTAATAATTAGAATATAATTAATAGATCTAATATAATATATTTATAATTTTATATAAATAGATAAATATTTAATTTGTCAATTATGACTTTTTATTAAATTGTAAGTGGCTATTGGTTGGGTGAATTAATATTAATGGATAATTTAGAGTCATTAACAATACTTAAAAATGCTACCACTATGGAGGTGATGTTTTATATATATAGGGTTAATTACATCTACACTCTTTGAAGTTTATTATAATTACCGTAATACCTTGGGGTTTGAATAATTATTATTGCACCCTTTACTATATCGTTCAACTAATGTAAAATTACAACTATCCCTGAGTTGTCATATAATTACTATTACACATAATGTTTAGAATTTTTAGAGGGCATAATGGTAATTAATCAAACTACAGGGGATATCATGGTAATTATCCAAATTTCAAGGTGTGTTTTGATAATTATACCGAGCTTCAGGGGACGTTGAGGTAATTATCCCTTATATATAATCTGGAGTGCGATCACAATTTTCTTTGTCAACCACCAGCAAGCTACTTTAAAAATCCCTGAACTCAAATCCATTGTCACACCATAATATAATGAAGGAATTTATGTAGAACATTAATTAATGAAGGAATTTATGTAGAACAATTAAATTCAGTTTGATATTTTTGATAGAAGAAATTGGCATGAATCACTATTTTGGCCGAGAAAGTTTGAGGTTAAGAATTCAAGGTGTTTTTCCTTGACATATTTGCAATAACAACATAGAAACTTGCAAGGCGCAATCCTATGCCTAGATAATTGCGGCTAATCTGTCCACACACAAATAAAAATGGGAATCATGATTTTGCCTTTTGACGTACAATCAATCATCATGTCTCAATCATTCAAATAAAAGTATTTGGTGAAAAATTTAACCAATAATGTGTCGAAACGATTTTTAGTACCTAATCATCTTCCTAAGTTCAAACGATCTTATCTACGTGTTCCTAGAACCCAGGTGATCATGAGGCTTTAAGAATTTTTTATTAATTGAAAAGGGAAAAAAAATAAATAAAGGGGAACACATATGTGGGTATGTGGGGGATTGTGGGTGTCTACCGTAATCATGCTTTGTTCATCATGTTGGAGATCTTTTATGTAGCAGTTATGAACTAACATTTAATTTGGTTACGTAAAATATGATGTTGACTATGATGCTATTAGTCGTTTCATAATTACTGGAAGATATGCTGATTTGGGATCCAGATAGATGGGGCAGATTCGAGAACTAATGACTTTGAGTTTGGATTAAAAAATTTGAGGTCAAGCTTAACTTGTATAGGTTTTAAGTCAAATTTAAACCAAATAATTTGTTGATTGAATTACGAGCCAATTTGCAAGTCTTGGTTGTTAAAAGAATATTTATTTTCAATTATATATTTATAATAATTATATATAAAAGAATATCATAGTCTCAACTCAATTGTTCAAATTTAACGAACTAGCCCGCAAATTGAGTTTTAATAGTGATTTGAGTCAAGCTTAAACTTGACTTTGTTCGACCACTACCTAGACACGTTTGATCTCAGTACATCTTAGTAATCAACTTGAGGTTAAGTAGAAAGACTCAAACTCGAGATCGCTGCACCTCAGCAATTAGTACTTAAGATTTT
>JACFYI010003551.1:932470-955588 GCA_014898755.1 Handroanthus guayacan | reverse complement strand
TTTCACTGATTGCTCCATTTGCAACCTGAACCAGTAAAAGGAGTCACAAACCATCACTACAGTGTCATGACTAATATTAAAAAAGTGATGATTTAGCGGATGAAATATATGATTAGCATGTCTCACAGCAATAAAATATGGCAACAGCTTTTCATCCTGGTCAGTTATTGCAAAATATTTCTGATGCTTCTGCATAACCTGCATAGTTTCACAACAATGAGAGACCTGGCAATGAGAATAAGCTTAAATGCACGTCTGTGCATGACATAAACAATAGCACTGGAACAATCATGTACTATTTCAAGTTACTATAGCAAGAAATCCGTTGATAAAAAATAAAACATATTTATACAGAATAGAAAAGAAGATAAACTAGCTTTAACTAATAGCAGATGACGAATCGTTATTAGTAGATCCTTTGGAAGATGAAGGAAGGACTCGCTAAATTTGCCAAGAACTGGACAAGGTGCTTCAACAAGATTTACGACCTAAAAATTGAGGAAGATGTTTTAGAATTGTTCTCAAGGATGAAGAATGAAGCAGAAATGCGCAGTGTTTGTTTTCTTACCTCATCAAGTAAACCACTTTCCATTGCAACCAAACCGTTAATACTTTTTACCATGGAAGTAGACTTCTCCAAGATTGTCTTCTTGCGTTGCTGTAAGAACAAATAATTCAAGTACTCTATCTTCTAGCATATGTTGGTTCTTATATGCTTAGCAAATTATACATGCAGAAGAGAACTTTCATGTGAATCACCTCAACATCGATGGCTATTCCAGCATTCTGCATTACAGCAGTATAAGATTCTGCACTTCCTACTTGCGGCCATGAAAAATATATTCCTATAATATTAAAGGCTCACATCAAGGTTGGTATCAATCTACATGTCTTATAAAGGTACAACAAAAGACGGACAAAAAACATCAGAAGTCTGAAACAACTTGGGTCCGTAGTTTCATTTGCTGTGTTGACCTTTTATGTTGTTTTCTTTTGTTAAAAAGTTGTTTGACTCATTATTCATTAGCTGAGCTCAGCACTACACCATGATTTCTAATAACCAAAAAGGGATGAAGGAATTTCAGATAACTATTATGTTTGCAAGTTGACCAGTATACCTTAATAGTAGCTGATGGAGTGTTTCGAAGCCCGTGAGAAACATCACCACTGTTACAGAAAAACTGAGATAAGAACTATATACGAATGCAGAAATTAGACAATGAGATATGACTGTAACTTGACCCTCGTGGTGACAGGAAGACCGAGATAAGAGCCATACATGAACACAGCAATTAGACTACAAGATATGAAACCAATTTCCGAGGCCCAAAATTCGATGAAGCCCAGTGGAAAATATCAGATACCAATACAAATATCTGTATGTTATCAAACAGAAGAAAGTTAAATACATTCAGACTAGCCCCATGATCCCTCAAGCCCAACTCAACTCCTCCAGAAAAAGATAACAGCCCAAACAACCCATAACAGGATTAAACTTGAAGTAGTGATCAGGAGATCAAACATAACCAAAAATTGATTTTCACAACGGAGAAAGTTATTCACAAAGGAGAAAAGGCATTAACAGCCAGCAAAGACTTCCAGATAAAAGCTATCTAAACTTGCCTTAGAACACCAGCAAACGAGAAGGAACAACTACATCTCCATGCAGCGCCAACATCCATCGAATAGGCCTACTGAACATGACCTGCAATGACCAAAGTTGTGTTTGGCATTTTGACAATCAATCATGACCTTAATGATAGGAGGAGCAAGCATCAGCAATAAATAAGATAATTTTAAGACAATAATAGATCGTTAATGTTCTATCCACTAGCAAAAGGCAGGAACAGAAGGAAACAATCTTCAGTAACCAATCTTCAATGGCAAAAGGCATTGATGAAAGAAATATTTTCCTCTTTGACAAATACAAGGCAAAAACCCTGTACGCAAGGGACAAAAAATAAAAGGCAAGAATTTCTGTTCAAGGTCTTCAATGAATAAACAATACATGGAAGTAAATCAAGAAATCATAATAGAAACGAAATATAACATGTCAGGACCTTGCAGAAAGCAAGGCATGCCTGAAGCTGTGAGTATAATTGCGTAGTATTCCATGATAAGATTCACAGACACAAAAGCAATGCAGAATCCAATGTTGATATTGTTCAGATCCCATTTTGTAAGTACTACCATAACAATTCCATTGTGACCACAAAATGAAGTAAAAATCAGGCAATCTAATAATTAAACTGACAACATCAACCAGGAAACATATGAGCAGAGCAGCATGGAAGTATCAAAAGATGCCAGTGAATGTTAAAAGAAATAGATATCAGAATATTAAGCTCCATCTCTAGAGCAGTACAAACCTCAGAGTTCCACCGCATCGACTTAAGGAATGATATTTTACTTAGGGTCGTAGGTAACTCTTCAGATAAAACCTGCTCAAGATAACAACCGAATCAGATGTAAAAGTAACATAATCCAAAAAAATAGCTCATAAATATGTGGATAAAAAGTAAAAAAGGTCAGAAAGAATGTCCTAAGACCATTCAGCCATGAGTAGTGTGCTGAACAACTAACAAAATGAGATAACATGGTGAGTTGTTTTCTTCCTTATTTGTTTTATGCATCTACTGGTACTGGGAGAGAGGCAATAATAAGATGCCTCCGGTAACATCAGGAGACAAGCAAGGTTATAGTCAGATACCTCCAATGCAAGCCGTGATGGCTCCATTGCAGAAACATAGACATACTCTGTTTTGCCTGCAGCAATTTTTTTTTATTAAACGATTAAAAATGAAGAATCAATTAGAAAAGGAAGAAAGAGAAATCTCCTTGAGAAATGAAAACGGCTAAAATAACACTACTTCTGTCTTTTGAGAGTAATATTGACAGACTGATAACTACAAAGTATCTTCAATAAGCTTAATAATGACTATAAAGAATTAATGTTGAAAGGTGAGAAGTAATGACAAATATTGTTATATAAAAAGACAAATGCTTCCGAAACAATGACAATAAGATAATATGTGATCAGCAAATTACAAGCGTTGGAGTTAATGCTAAGCTAGATATATCATATGCCTTTCGGTGAAAAGCAACAAAGGAGATGCATTACCCATTAAAAATGACAATAAAATATACATAAGAAGATAAAAGTTTATAGTGCACAAGTTTCAACTCGCGATAGATGATATTATCAAGAAAAACTCTGATTTCTACCATAAGAAAGTCAATAACGAAATAAAGACAAAGAAACAAAAGCAGACGACTGACCTTCAACCCTTCTGTACAAGGAGCTCAATGGCACTCCATTTCTATGGCAGAAACCTTCAGCAGTCTGACCAATGACTAGAATTAGAAACCATAAGTGATCAGATGACAGAGAGAAGCTAATTCTAAGATACAATTTAGTTCAATGAACCATGATTTCGTATGTACAAGAGTCTATTTAGTAATAGATAATCAACCATTTCCTGTCACATCTCTGAATAAATTTTTCCATTGAGATGCAGACTGCCTAAGTACAAATTATAAGATACAATTTAGTTCAATGAACCATGATTTCATATGTACAAGAGTCTATTTAGTAATATATAATCAACCATTTCCTATTACATCTATGAATAAATTTTTCCATTGAGATGCAGACTGCCTAAGTACAAATTCTGAAGATCAGTAAGCAAAGAATAATTAGCACTCAGGGAATAACAATTACAAACAATCATACAAAATACATTCCACAATATAAATTTGTTGGGCAGGTTGAGTTGCACTTTTCAATAAAATGAGGACTTCTATTTCAGTTATAACAGTTAGTCAACTAAAAAGGAACTACAGCCCTACACAAAAAGAAATCACAGTATCCATTATAAAAAGACATCCACTCATTATGATTTGACAAATAAGGTGAACCTTTCTGGAAAAGAGTAGTGATAATATATATATATATATATATCACGGCACTAGAAGACAACATTGAGGGAAGTCATTTTTAGATTAGAGTTGTGTTAAAAAAAAAATATCAACAACACAATTATGAAATTCATGCAAAAGGTGTGGCTTCTACACGTAGGCCATAGGTCTAAGTAAGATTTGACAAATTCAATAGACAATCAAAGCAATAAATTCGAGGACAATATGACCTTCGTAGGATTTCCTTGCTGATCAAATGCCTTGGATGCTGGAGGTCCCCGAACCTCAACTTGATTCGAGACTTGCTTATCACATAAGTTATCAACATGAACCTATTGGAAGTCATATGAGGAAAGAGGTAACTACGAAAGACAGAATGCATAGCAAAATTAATATAGTTTATTATATGCCTCAGTTCACAACCAAATACTAGGAAAAAAGCAGCAAAAGGTTACGAGAATGTTATCTTGTCGCTCAATTACAAGAATGTTTGCCTAGCAAATTTTGCAGTTTTAGAGAAAATGTATACGTGTCAAAAACCCAAAGCAAAAGAACACCACGCTTTGGAGTAAGCAAAAGTACAAACTATAAAGATAATTGCTACAAAAATTTTGAACATCGTTCAAAACCCAATTTCACCATACAAAGGCTATCATCGCTCATCCTAACAAAACCATGCCTCTTTATCTACTCCATAGCCCAAAACATAGTTAAATACAGAACATTAGCACAAACCTAAAATCTTTGAGGACCTGCTGAATAATTGAGCACGGAAATTATTCTGGAAATTAGTGATCAAATGATAAAATTCATGACTTAGCATGATGATGAAGGAAGCAAAGATGAGATGCTTTTCTTCATGAGACGGCGTTACCACTTTTTAGGACAGACAATGATTCATAAACAAAGAAGGTTTCCCATAAAAGCACACGCTAAAATACGCGGGGGAGGGGGGAACACCGATGTGTGAATAAGCCATGTCCTCATGGCTTGAGGTCTCAAATTATATCAAATAACACATTGGCAGGTGCAAATGCACAACTGCATATTAAATAATAAGCTGTGTTACATCAAGTAGATGGTGAAGCAACTTAACAAAGTGAAGCCAAAGTTAAAAAGCACCATCAATAATAAATCTAACCATACCACAAGTCTACGTGGTGTCCCGAATGTTCGTACATCTCCATGACTTAATCTTTGTTTTTCCAGCAACTGCTTGACTAAATCTTTGAGCTGCAATAAACAGTGGAGAATAATAATCACACATTAGAATTATAAATACAATGGATCCCAGAATGATGCAGTAAAGATACGACAATAGAAGAAATAGACTTCGCCACGAGGCTCTAGAGAGGAAAACCAAGAATTATTTTATCATGTTATGAAGGAAAAACTACATTACTTGACTGCAAGCATTGACCACATCATTTGGGGGCAGCTCCTCTGTTCCGATTTCAAGAAGAAAAGTCCGGGGTCTTGCAGAAACCTGGACGAATGGAGAAAAAGAAAAGGCACGATGGACTTATGGATGAAAAAATATAACATGAAGGGAAACGATGGACTTCTGGAAAAAAAAAAGAACATGAAGGGAAAAATTCTTTCAGCAACACCATTGTAATTGAGCTCATACCACAATTAAGTATCAGTAACAGAAAGGGTAAAAAGTAAAAATAAAAAAGTAAAAAGTAACAGAAATAAACAAAGCCAATTATTTAAAGAATGTAGAAGAGTGAACTTATCTGTAAAAAGTAAAAATAAAAAAGATCAATAGCAGAAGAGAAAGGCGAACTTAAAGTTTCTCAAGTAAACCTTTTTCTTCAATTCTTCTATATCTTCTTTCTGAAAACCAAGGTGGTCAGTATAAGAAGCAACGCCCAAGGGGTGTCCAAGAGACTCTCTCATTTTTTACCATAGTTGTGCACATTGACGGGCTAAACTGAAAGGAAGAGAGACAATTCTTGACATGCGACAAACAAAATATCCAAGAACCTAGCTAGCTGAAAAGAGAATTGACACTGATAATAGATTGATCATCAATACTAATAAGTTCGTATGCACTAACTAAATCGAGAAGCAAACCAAAGAGTATCTTGATAATTCATGTGTGTAAATATACATGTTTCGGAATAGAACACATTTCATATATCAAAATGGAGAAAAGCATTAACTATATCACAACTGTCTTTGATAAGCACTTGCGTCAATGTCATACATCAGCAAACAGCATACCAACCTATGCATTTGACTGAAATAATGAGCACATTCAGTTACCCCAACAAATCCTCTTGAATCCAAGACATTGAAGGCATGAGATGTCTTCAAAAGCTGATCATACCTAACATGACAGAAAAATAAAGAGATGCATATCAACTACAACCTGGAAAAACAGAAGATTCCTGAAGTTATGACATGCTGTAAATGTGCAATAAAGTAAAGATATATACGCAGGAATTGCAAGGCCTGATTCAAGCAAACGACGAGCTTCAGCCTCAAATAGATTGAAATGTTTATGAATGTGATCTACACTGGCATGCTCCAAATAATATGCACTCATTTCCTTCCTGAAACAGATAATGAAAGCCATCATTATCATTTTTCCTTGAAGAAAATTGGATCATTTAAACATATGAAGCATTAGAAAGCAGAAAATGTTTTGAGGACATAACAGAAAAATATAACCACATAGAGATTATTTACAAGCAAAGTAGCAAACACTTCCAAGAATCATGCATAAATCTTGCCCTTGTATCTCTTCTCTCCGTCAACTACTATATAAGGCTTTTTCTTCTTTCAAAATTAAGAGACAAGTAAGTCATGCTTCACAAGCAACTACTTTATGAATTCTCAAAGAAAAATTCCTTAAATTTTTTAACAGGACATGGCTATTGCATCGCCCCACCTAATCTTATAGTCACCATTTAGACATCATATAAGTTTCACTAATTGTTATAACTCCTTTAAAATGCAATTCAACCCTATCAAGGGAGACTAGAATATTATGGTTCCTTGAATAGAATAGCTACATTCAATCATATCATTTGGACATTTTCATCATTTATGCCTCCAGAAATATCATGTTAAAAAAAATAAATAAATAAAAATACAAAATTGAAAAAAAAAATTTACTTTTCTAATATTCAGAGATGATATCACAGAATGATGTGAAAGTTCTCCATTTATATGCCATAAGCACATAGAACTACGAGAAATAATGAAATTCAGCTTGTTGCACTGACATTATACATAAATAATATAATTAGTACAAAATAACCAACATTTATCAAGAAAGAGGAAAAATTTAAGCAGCTTATTAACTCATTTTCAAGAAAGAGCTCCCCATATGTTATTCCATCTGCATACTGAATTTTTTTGAAAAGATCAACGCCCTGCAAAGAAATTAAAACCAACTTTAGGGCAACATGCTTAAGAGCACATAGTATAAGAGAGAATAACTGATGACATAAGTAACCTGAAGCAACATAAGGATTCGTTCAAGACCATAGGTAATCTCAACCGAAACAGGCATCAATTGAAGACTTCCAGCCTGAAGTTGGAAAATAAAACTGAGAAATTAGTAAATCAGAACATCATAATATGATAATTGAAGCTCGCGATCATAGACCAAAAAGATATTTGCAAAGCAAGCAAATGTGTATATTCTTGTTCAGCGAAATTCATAATCCTTAAAGTTCAGAAGTCCTTGTATATTGACCAAATAAAAGGACCTGCTGGAAGTAGGTGAATTGAGTAATCTCCATCCCGTCCATCCAAATTTCCCAGCCCAATCCCCATGCACCTAACACCTACCAGAAACCAGAAGACAACATTTGTTAAACAACGTAAACATCATATCCAGACAAGAAACATTTGTTAATGTGCTGCATAAGACATGCACACCAATTAACACAAAGCCTCACCGGGCTCTCCCAGTTATCCTCAACAAAACGAATATCGTGGTCATTAACATTAATACCTGCCAACCATTAAAGTGAAAGTTTTAGGTCAGGAACAAAATATAAAGGTAAGTCCAGAAAATTATAAAATAAGCATTCATGAAATAGGTGGCACCTTGTCAAAAATAGGCTAAAAAGTAAGCAACTAACCATTGTGACATTTTGGGTTCTTTGTACGAGTTAGTAACTTAAACAACAAGAAGATTGATTAAATGCCACCTTCCAATATAATGCCCTATAATGAAACACGAAGTGAAAGACATGAATAATAACCAATAAGATAGATGCCTTTCATGATCAGTAGCTAATAAGACAAAGAAATAGAACTGCACCTGATTCATGATATTTTATTCCTAAAAATGGATATGTGTATTAAATGTTGTGAGGTTGCCATTTCAACTATACTATTTTACAAAGAAAGGCCATTTTGTGTCTAAAATGGCAATTTGGATACCAACTTTTACAATTCCAAGGTTATCCTTCAACTACAACCCTCTAGTACTATTTCAACCTACAACCACTCCTTGACTATCATTTTTAAATAGTACTTTAGATATACACAGGGACCACAAGCAAAATTACTCGTTATGCATAAAAATTAGGCAGCAGCAGTCTGCATATTAGGTCCATATCCTACTGCATTCACGAATTTTGTTCCAAATTTAACTAAAAGGTCAAAATCATGCAATTGCATATTTAACACGCAACTTGGCATAATACCAACCAATAAGCCCCTGAGAGATAACCAATAATGAAACTACAAAATCAACAATTGCTCTACATCTACAAGAAAGAGACTATCTTCAAATGGTAATAATAACAAGAAGCACAAAAAAAAAAAAAAAGAACCTAAGGCCGACAAGCTCCGGATGAACAAATCTTGTGAATTCCCAGGATCAGGCTTCAGTACCACCTGAGATAAATTTCAGGTAAGCACTGCAAAGTAACAAGATGTTGAAAGCTAATATAACCTTGAAAAGCTTCAAAAAATTTCATAAATTAATCATAGCTCTAGATTTCCAATCAAAATCACCTGGAATTGGGTGTGTCTTTGAAGTCTGTTGGGACTTTCACCATAACGACTATCATCAGGCCGAATACTGGGTTCTACATATCTTTCACTAGAAACTAACAAATCAGTTATCTAATTAAGGAATAAGTGAACCGAAGAACGAAATAAGGCATGGTATGGATATCATTATTTTAACATGTCAAGAGAATGTTTGGAAGACTTCCAAGTATTCTTTAGAGCAACCCTTTCCCAAGGATTTTATCAAGAGCTTGACACTATGCCACATTTTAACTTTCTCTAAAATTTAACCTAGCATGGCACTTCAAACAACATTAAGTACTAGGACATGTCATCATCCCTAGTATGCCTAGAGTTGAACAGGCCCTTGAGATTTTATTTCATGCAAAGATTCTTTTTCTAGCTCTTTCTATAAAGCAAAGACATGAATTTTTCATGATGGCACAGACCAAAAATGTTATCAATTAATTTATTCAATATTCAATGCATTCCTTTTGTTTCTTTCTTCTCTGGGGTGAGAGATCGATAAAGTCACAAATGAAAATGGGGAAAAAGTGGGGAGAAAAAGAGACTGAGAGAGACTGATACATGAAATTTCTTGAAGTGCCAAAATCATACTTACGCAACATTCCATGGTTCTGGACCAAGAACCCTTAAAAATGTATGAGGATTCATAGTGCCGGCTCCAACCTACTCAACATATCAAACCTCAGGAAATTAAACAAGCTGTTAACAAGTAGCCGCTTCAAATACATATTGAAGAAAAAGAAAATAAGTTATAGAGAAAAGCGAATACAAAGGGATGACAAAAGATACATTAGGAGAAACGAAAAATAAACTCATTAATAGACCAAATTCACAAAAAGCAGCAGCAAAGAGGTGCACATTATGTGCCTTAAATACTCCCAAAGTAATTTTCACTATGCGTGGAGAAAAGAAATTACATTCGCGACCAACTTCAATCATTAACAATGCTAATTAAATCCCAAAAGGATCCATGTACAGTCTTATTGTTGTGATAAGAACTGAAATCACTTAATTAGAGATACAAAGGTAGAAAAGAAATTGATATTTATTTTGAACTGGCATCTTATTTTTCAGCACTATCAAAGACAAGAAAAGATGAGTACCAACAATTACCTCAGTATTGCTGCATTGCATCACAGTGCATCCGACAGAAGTCCAATATTTCTGCAGAATACAAAATTCAAAGTCCAAAAACAAAGACTAAAAACACAATATGAACCAATATAAACAAATTTCAAAAAACAACATAAACCACATAGATATAAATAAAATTTCAATATTTTAGATTCACAAATTCAGGAAATTGTGTTCACACTAACTTCTTTGGGTCCTCTTTCCCATAAAATAGCTACAATTATTGATGCCACTGAAATCACACTTTTAAAATTTGTCTAAAACTATTGGGTTCGTCTTTGTATAAGACGGGCCATTGAAATCACGACTTTGTACCCATCATCTTTAAGGCCGAGGGTATAGAGTGATTATTATTGTTGTGTCCATCCTAGTGTGATTTCTTATGCATCAATCTTGATTGGTAATACCTAATCTAACTAAACCAATTCCCCTACGTCTACACTATCTAACCTCAGCGAAATTTTTCCACCGAGTAGCACTTAATCAGACAATGCAATTAAAGCATCGCCTGAGTAACAGTTAACTAAACAATGCAATTAAAGCATGACCTGGGGGTCCCTCAATTAGACAATGCAATTAAAGCATAACCAGAGTAGCACATAATTACACAATTCAATTAAAGCATAACCCTGAAGAACCTCAGACTAAAACCAATTTTGCAAGCCCTTATTCTTCCACCAATGCAAAATCACCAAAAAACGCAATGAAATAACATAAAAGAAAAATAGAATGCGATAGAGATCGAGAGTGCGTGAAACCTGGAGTCGCTGAATGGCCTGTTGAAAAGTGAGAACAGAGGATGACGATGGTGGTGGTTCTTCCTAGTTGTCCTGCTCAGCCGCCGTGGAAAAGGACAGATTCGCAGCCGCCGAGGAAAAGCCTTTCGACCGGAAAACCACAGGCGGACTGGGATTAACCCTCTGGCCAGCGGTTAAGAGGAATAGTAAGTGGGATTTGTAATTCCTGGGCGGTTTGTGGAGAATGGATGTCACCAGTGGCAGTGAGAGTATGGCCATTCTGGGCGGAGTATTGGCAGGGAAAGAATGAAGAAGCGTGGAAACTCTGAGGTTCAATGGGGGTTGCGGAATGCGGAGGGTTTATCCGCAATTCAAAGGATATGCGATTTTAAGAGAATCTGTCGTAATCCTGATAGAGCCGTTGGAGGAAATATGCGATTTCAATGAAATTTCTTGTAATCGTGTTGGATCCGATGGAGAGAAACGCGATATAAAAAAACTTCCCTTCACGGAAGCATGCGTGAGATTGACGGATTGCGCGGTAAGAAATAAATCTTATGAATTGGGATTTGGAGTGTTACCGCTGTAGTTGCTTAATTTACAAGAAATAAAAGTTGTAATTTCTTTCATGTGTGTATAGAGGGTCAATTATAAAATCAATATTTATACATTAAAAAAAAGAAGAATGAGACTCACGAATAATTATTTTGATATGTTTTTTTAAAAAATTTAAAAAATTAATTCTATTTTAAAATATACCTATGAGATAGTTTTAAAAAATAATGTAAAATAATTTTTTTCTTATTTTTTCTCCAGGTTAATTTTTTCTTTGTAATTTTATTCTCTTCATATTTATTTTTCAATGGTATTATTATATATAATAAAAAATTCAAGTAAAGATATTTAAAAATATTAAGAAAAACTAATACTATTTATCATAAATAATTTTTTTAATTTTATCTAATAAAACATTAAGTACACACATCAGTGTGCCGCAATGGCTAGTTATGATAATCGATTATCGATTGATGTGAATTTTGGCAATTATATTCATAAATGACAGTGATAATATTTTATGCTTTAACATTGATACCGTGGATGAAGATGCATAGTTAAGTTCGTTGAATTTGAAAATCTGACTGTTAAAGCATTGTTTTGGAGATTAAATGTATAAGATTTGGTTCATAGAAATTTAAGCTTGTCGCACTGATCAACATCATTTATGAAAAATGGTAAAATGTGTGTGTGTGTATATATATTCTTAATTCAGTGGAGCATAATTCTTGTTGAAATAGCGTGACTAAGTAAATTATGATTTGACATTCATGGTGAAAGTAAGATTCTTGTATTATAATTTTAGTGTCCAATTGTAAATAATTACCATCTACTAGCATTTTAATTTTTGTAAAAATTATTATCTTAATTATCTTTGAGAATATACTACTCTAGTGAGGTTAATAATGCAACACTAACGTAACAGTGAAAATTGTAAGAAATTTGATACGATGTAATAGTGTTATGGTTGAGAATATCCGAGCCAACCTAGATTTGGATCCTTCATGTGCATTAAAATTTTAGAGCAATTAGTAACAGTCGTCCTCGTGAAATAATTTTTTTTGTTTAATGAGTCACATGTTAAAAGTGTATTATTCTCACTTCTTAATTATTTTGTAGGTTACATGTAAAAGTTCATGAAATTTAAAATTTTGAATCTGTACGTAAATACATGAGCATGTCAACCTTACTTACTATTAACAAATACCTATATATATTGCGTAATTAATTGACAAATCATAAAGAAAATTCAAAATTTTCAAATGTGTGTAAAGTCATGACATCACTCTTTGGGATGCAAGATTGAAAAGTGCGGGTATATGATTTATTTAAAAAAAAATCCAAAATATATTATATTCATATCTAATACTTTCATAATAATACAAATAATACAATAAACTCAAATTACTCTATGGACAACAATTAAACATATTTAAATCTTAATATAAAAAAAATTGATACGTATAACACATAATGATGTAAGAATACGTCGAACATGGCATAATTAATTAAACAAAAATACATGAGAAGAACGTTGTGAAATCATATTTTTCAAAAATAAAAAGCAAAAATAATTTTATTATTGGCGTATTTTAATCCACTAATAAAATATATTTTCCCAAAAGGATTCTACCAAAACATTCAACCTATTCGCCCTTGGGTCCCTTCCCCACTTTGGACTTCATAAAATTACAAAAAAATAAAGTATATTGTGATGCTATGTGCCAAG
This sequence comes from Handroanthus guayacan, assembly GCA_014898755.1. Lineage (NCBI taxonomy): Eukaryota > Viridiplantae > Streptophyta > Magnoliopsida > Lamiales > Bignoniaceae > Handroanthus > Handroanthus guayacan. The sequence continues at coordinate 942,505 of JACFYI010003551.1, read as the reverse complement.
GAACAAAGAGAAGAAAAAATATTTTCTCAAGTTTGAGCATATTATAATAAACTTTAAATTATTGAACTCTCACTTTAGTTTTTTTTTCCCCTCCTTTTTTTTTTTTCCCCTTTGAGTTAACACTTAAAATTCACTTGATATAGGACTATTTGAAGTATTATTTCACCAATCATATTCTCTTATTTGTTGTCTACGTAAGAACGTCATATAATAAATGTTTCCTCTATTAATTAGCATGCCTTTCGATATTAGTTTCTACTCGAAAAATTGAATTATTTTCACACAGAATCTATAAATAGCATATAATTTATAATTATTAATTCTTTGAGTGGTGGTGGTTGTCGTTGTTTTTTTTTTTCACCTCTTTTAACAAGATAAATATATATTTCATCTTTGAAGATTGAAATGTGGTATCCATACGATATTGTATCTAAAATATTTTACTTTAGTTTTTGAGTACATTATTTGGTGTATTGACATTGGGATAATATTCATATTAAAAGAATCTAACGTTATATATAGTGATATTTTTGAATGCAGAACTATCAGTGCACCATAGTATGTTAATAAATCAGAAAATATTAATAACTCATTATCAGGCAATCATGTATTCCAATGCAAAAGTCATCTTCCTCTCCTTTGATGCTAAAATTTTGAATTGTAATTTTTTTTTTTGTTTTTGGGCACAAACATCATCATAAATGTTTCTATTGCTACTATATTTCAAAATAATAATTATGAATTGTTCTGTCATTAACATTGTTAATGCGGCTACCATATGGTTACGGGAAAAAATTGTAAAAGTGATATGGTAAAAAAGGAAAATAATTAGATAAAGAAATAAATATGAGAATTTGCAACAATTGCTGAAAGTTTAAGATTATTATTGAAGTACCAAAAAATTACATATGGGTGCTTTTCACTTTCTTTTAAAAACCAAATTAAACTTAATTAGATGAAGCAAATACTGTCAATTTTTTTTTTTTTGTTTTGTTGCCTTTCTTCCATTTATTTTAATCGTTGCGTTTTGCAACTTGCAAACATTCTCGGCCCAATGCAGCTGGTCATATGCATTATTGGACACCATGCATGAGGACAATATATTGCATTAATTACCTCGACACCCTTGAAAATTGACATCACCATCAAGCACCTCTCAAACATATTGAATAATTATCATTATTTTCCAGCATTAGTTCTCTTTATCGTGCCAATCAGTCATAGCCTAATTGATTAGGGGATCATATAACCATGAGATCAAGAGATTAATTCCACTAAACGTGTGTAGATGTTTCTTCTATCGCATGATAACTTTAGTTTTATTATATAGCAGCTTGCTTATGTTTGTTATGTATTCGATTTTTGAATATATCAAAGTATTTATATTAATATATTTGTGATGTCATGAAGTTTTTTCTATCATTAATTGAACTGGTGAAAAACATAATGGAACATGTATAATATTATAAATAAACTCATGAATAAATGATGCCTGTAATATTTCAATTGATATATTAGGTTTTCAGAGGATATAATTATAATATTATACAAATTTTATTAAAACAGTTGTATATTAAAATAACGACAAGAGATATGATGGTAATTATTCACATAGTATAATGTAATGATAATTATCCCAAATTTGAAGGTGTTTTAGCAATTGTGTCATAATTGAGGAAGTGTGAGGTAATTATATTCACACACCTGCAACTGTGCTTACAAATATAATAATAATAATATATAAATTAGTTAAAAGAAGCCACCAACAGTGCACGCACTAGCTTCAGATAAACCTCTCTCGTTTTGCTACTCTGTGGATTGCGGCTAGGGTTTGGTGAAACCCCTCTCTCTGTCTGTGCTCCCCTTCGGTCATCCTTAACCATTTATAGATCTGTTAATTATGTTAATGTCAATAATGAGTAAAGAGTGAGATTAAGGTTTTGTTTGTGAATAATCTGAAAGCCAGGGGTTTGTTTTTGGTGCTGTGGAGGCAGAAATGGCGACACTCAACCCGTTTGATTTGCTGGGTGACGATGATACGGAGGATCCATCGGTGCTGATTGCTGCTCAGAAGCAGAAGATCGAGACCAAGAAAACTCAAGCTCCATCGGCTAAGCCGGAGCCGGCGCAGAATAAGGCGGCTACGCAGTCTAAGCTTCCCTCCAAACCTCTACCCCCCGCTCAGGCTGGTCAGTCTCTCTCCCTCTCCCTCCCTCTCTTTCTGTAACCTTCCTTATATCCTGAAGAACGAAATATGAATGTTTTTAATGAACTGTTACTGTCTTAGTTTTGTAGCTACTATATTTAGATATGAGCACGTTGATGTTGTTGGGAATTGGGATTGTTTATTGAAGTAAGGGTGAAACAGCAAAACTCATGTAGGCCAGAAAATGAAGACTTAAATGTATTTATTTTTTACCCCTATTCTGCATGCACTGAGTATTATACGGAACTTGTGTTTATTCTGTTAGCTTCTCCGCTAAGGCTATATTTAACCACGTTAATATCTGTTCCGTGAAAGTTGTTGAAGAATTTCATTTCAGATTTCTTTTTTTATCTGTGACTGATACATCTGAATGTTTTGCTTAGTTTTAACCTAAAATAGTAATGTTTTGGGTTGATAAACGTTCTGCCACTGGCTAATTATTAGCTCAGATCATCCGCAGGACACGTGGTACATATATACATCAACACAATATTTTTTCGATTGGCATCTAACTGATAATTCCTTTTCAACTTTTCATGGGCAACTATACTATTTTTCTGTGACAATTCAGTGTACGATGTCACTGAGATGGTGGCTGAATGGTGACAATTATTTTTGTGGAGATTACTTTTTCTCTTGTTACATGTACAGTTATCTGCAGAAAGGATACCCCCCATTTTCAACCGTAACTTCCGAGTAATGGATAGGGATGTTTACAATTTGGTGAACTGACTGAATGAAATTGGAATTATGATTTCTTAAAAGTTTAATAAACTTTTGTTATTCTGTTTGGTTTAATATTCTGTTTGGGATGTTTAATTAACTGAACGTAAAAATTTTGGTATTCTGTTTGGTTTTGATTTCTCATATGACTTAACTTAATCTTGCGAAATACTGATGATTAACGCTAATATAATATGCTGTTTTAGCTGGTCTGTGTTTAGTCCTGGAATAAGATTTAGTTAATTTCTCAACTTCATCTCTTAAAAGAGCTTTTCCTTGACTAGCTGTTTTTAGCTTCATGTGAAGAAAAGAAAATGGAGAGCATATACTTGGAACAAAATGCACCTTTAGCTTGCTTGTTTTCTATGTAACTTCTGGACACTGTGAGATTTGCGCTTGTAGATAACTTGTGATTTACTGTACAACAGAGAGTTCTATGATTAGGACTTGACCATGCCTTCTCGTTGCAAAATTTAGCATTTAGAGGTGGCTTAATGTATGTTTGTTCTTGTGCTGTTGTGCATATGGCTGCCGTGTGCACCCATATTTTTGGAGTATATATATTCATGTATTTAGTTTATTTGTTTGATATTCTTTATTCATCACAGAATCATGCGCTTTAAATTTTCCGTTGCTAGTATTTGTTTGATTTGTTTTCTGCACATGTTTGTTATATGTACTATATGCTTTCTCACCTTTTTTCCACCCCAAGCAGTCAGGGAGGCGAAATCTGATTCTGCACGAGGTGGCCGAGGTGGTGGACGTGGATATGGGCGTGGTCGTGCTGGTGGTGGTGGACCCTATAGAGACTCAGCCAACAATGAAAATTCATATGGCAACAGGGAAATATCTGCTGTCCAAGGTGTACCCGATGAGGTTGATGCAGGAAAACCTTCTGAAAGGCGTGGTGGCTATGGTGGATCTCGTGGTCCTTCCCGTGGTGGTCGCCGAGGTGGTTTCAGCAATGGAGAAGTTGGAGAAGGGGATCGTCCTCGTAGGCCATTCGATCGTCGTAGTGGAACTGGACGTGGGTACGTACAATGTGGTTTTTGTTGGTTTAGTATCTACTTTCTTGTTTATTTGTGTGGATTGACATAGCCTATGAATTCATTTTATGCTCAGAAATGAGTTCAAACGGGAGGGAGCTGGCCGAGGGAACTGGGGAACTCCGACTGATGAATTAACTCAGTGAGTGTTTCCTTCTTGCTTTAACTGTTAGACTCTAGTAATACAGCTGCGTATGGTCTCTGTCTTACATATCTTCCCCTTGCATCCGTCAGTGTGTCCTACTGTTTGGCTAATTACCTTTTGTTCTCTTCTGGTCTACTGTTTGGCTAATTACCTTTTTTGTCCAGAGCGACTGAGGAGGTTGTTAACGAAGGAGAGAAAGCTCTGAATGAGGAGAAGCCTTCAGGAGAGGAGGATGCTGCCACAGATGGAGACAAGGAAGCTGCTACGAATGAAGTTGAAGTGAAGGAACCTGACGATAAGGTAATGAAGTATAATGAAGTATATATAATTGTATATGATAATGTCATATTCTGAATTTTACTTGTTTCTTCTTCTTCTACTTCTTCTTTTTCTGTAGACCATGAAGTTGCAGTTGTTTCCTCTTTTATTTGGGAAAGTTGATATTTTTTCATCATCTGCCTTTTCTGACATTGGGTTGACTTTCTAAAATAACTGTGTCACTCAATTGTAGGAGATGACACTGGAAGAGTATGAAAAGCTTCTGGAGGAGAAAAGGAAGGCTCTGCTGGCTCTTAAAACTGAGGAAAGGAAGGTTGACACGAAAGATTTTGAATCCATGCAGCCACTTGCAAACAAGAAAGCTAATGATGATATATTCATCAAATTGGTGAATCCATTGTGACTCCCTACTGAATGAATTTGTTTCCAGATATAATTCTATGATGTAGCAAAACCAAGCATGCGTTTATCATTAATGCGTTTCTCCTTTGCAGGGCTCTGAGAAGGATAAGAAGAAAGATTTAGCTGAGAAAGAGGAGAGAGCCAAAAAGGTAAAATTTATATGCATACTTAATTATGTTTCGTGTTCAAGTTGTAGGTCACCCTCTTCAACCATTCAAGTATATACTGGCTGTGCAAGCTTCGTATTGGCTTCTAGGCGCTTTTTTGTCGTCACTTATTTAAGAGGATTCCGCAAATTTTGATAGTTGTACTTTCTGCTGTTTAGTCTCTGAGCATCAATGAGTTCTTGAAGCCTCCTGAGGGTGAAAGGTACTACCCTCCTGGTGGTCGTGGTCGGGGCCGTGGGCGTGGTTCAAGAGGTGGTTACAATGGGGGCAATGAAACGAGCAACGCCAAAGGAGCACCAGCCATTGAAGATCCAGGGCAGTTCCCTACTTTGGGTGGCAAATGAGATGTTGTCTTGCTCTGCCATATGTATCTCAGTTATCCCGGGTTGGAATGGAGTTTTTCTGTAACAAAGGGTTGCTTAAGTTTATGCATAGAATTCATGTCTGTTTTTCAGCCTTTTTTAAGAGTTAGGGGTTCATGAACAATCCATTTATGACACTGTTGCTCAGTTTTGTTCTTCGAGTGTGAAAAAACACATTTTGGTATTGTGGGGTTGCGTTTTTAAATATCCGATTGTAAATGTCGGGAATCTGTAATTAATGAATTTGATATAGAATTAAATATTACGATTGGGAAGATATTCACTAACAAAACATTGAATATTACGATTGAGGAGATATTCGCTAATAAAGCATATTTTTCCAAAGAAAAACTACCGAAAAGGACATTTAACCTATTCACCAATCTCCACTGAATACCCTTACCAAAATGGACTTTCATAAAATAACAAAGTACGAGATGGGATGATACCGTGGCCCAAGGCATAAAAGGAGAAATCACTGTCAAAAAAGCACATGTCCCACTTTTTAAGTCTGGGCAATCAGAGAATAATTGCAAAGATTATTTTCCTTTTTTTGTCCTTTTGAAAATAGCAAAGATTATTTTCCTTGTAGGAGCTGAATTTTAAGATGTATTTAAACTCTCGAATTTATTAAAGATGCTAAATCCATGCTAAGAAATTTTTTACATTTGTTTGAACATATTACAATAAACTTTAAATTATTGAATTCCTACTTCAGATTCTTTTCCATTTTTTCCTTTGTGAGTTATATTAGGATCTAAAGTCTACTTAATATAGGATCATTTGAAATATTTTTCATGGATCACGTTCGTTTACCTGTCGTAATAGTGAGGGCTTTGTATCATAGAAGCTAGAGAGATAAATATAAATTTCAACTTGAGAGATTGAAATTTGGTATCCATGTAACATTGTATTGAAATTATTTTTCTTTTAATTTTTAAACAAATTATTTGATGTGTAATCCTGGAGCCATTTTCATACCATAGGCACCTCTTGAATTTTCCAAATATTACTGCCCTATGGTATGGTAATAAATCATTTTATCACTCATGATCATCCAATCACGTATTTGGACTATAAAATCATCTTACTCTTCTCTGCAACTAAAATTTGTATACTTCCACTTTGCAATTAGCAAACTATTATTGAAATCCTCACTTGAAAATTCTTACCAACATCGATAATATTTTTTAGTGCTTTGTGGTTATTTTAGCATCAACACCGTCACAATTATTTCTGTTACTAACAATGCTAATTTAGTTATTGTATAATTGCATGAAAAATTCGAAAAAGAAATCACGTGAAAAGGAAAATAACTAGATAAAGATTAAAGAAATAAACATGAGAGCTTGCAACAGCTATTATAATTTTGAGATTATCATAAAAATGCCAAAAAATAACAAATGGATGCCTATTACATTCATTTGAAAGTGCCAAAAAAAAAAGGATAAAAAAATTAAGTAGATGATTTAAATACTATCAGTTTATTTTTATTTTCTTTAGATGATTTTCTATTTTTATTTTCTTTAGATGATTTTTTTATTTTTATCTTTAAAATCGTTTCATCATGCGACTTGCGAACATTCTGGGCCCAACCCATCTCCGAGTGATATACATACGAATTACGAACAGTAGTACTACGGTAAGATAAAATATTTCTGGGTGCATACGTACATATACATATACACACACCTATATAAATTACCAACAAAAAGTACGCACACCCTTCAGATAAACCTCTCTCTCTTTGCTAGTGTGCATTGCGGCTAGGGTTTGGTGATACTCTTCTCTCTTTCTGTGTTCCCCCTACCATCATCCGTTACCATTTATAGATCTGGTGATTATATTAACGTTAACGATGAATAAAGAGTTAAATTAAGGTTTTGTTTGTGAATAATCTGGAAGACAGGGGCTTGTTTTTGGTGCTGTGGGTTGAGAAATGGCGACACTGAACCCGTTTGATTTGCTGGGTGACGATGATACGGAGGACCCGTCGGTGCTGATGGCTGCTCAGCAGCAGAAGATCGAGACCAAGAAAAGCCCAGCTCCATCGGCTAAGCCAGCGCAGTCGCAGAATAAGGCGGCTGTGCAGCCTAAGCTTCCCTCCAAACCTCTCCCCCCTGCGCAGGCTGGTCAGTCTCTCTCCCTCTCTCCCTCTCTCTATCCCTCTTTATATCTTTAAGAACGGCATATGAGCGTTTTTAATGAACTGTTATTGACTTATTGTATTAGTTTTATTGCTATTCTATTTAGATATGAACATGTTATTGGAATTGTTTTGTCGAAGGATGAATCAGGGATAACTGATGTAGGCTATAAAATGAAGATTTAAATATTCTTTTCCGGTTCCCCCCAATTCTGCATGCACTTGGTATTAGACAGAACTTGTGTTTATTTTGTTAGTTTCTCCATGAAGACTATATTCAATCACATTGATAACTGTTTCCTGGAAGTTGTTGAAGAATTTGATTTTAGATTTATTTTTGACCTGTAACTGATATATTTGAATCTGAGAAACGTCTGGTTTTTATTATATTAGTCTAAAACGGTAATATTTTGGGTTGGTAAACTTTTGCCGGTGGCTGATTATCAGCTCAGATCGTCTGCGGGACACGTGATACATATATGCATCAATACATTAGTTTTTTTTATTGGCCTCTAATGGATAATTATTTTTTGACTTTTTACACACAACGATAACATTTTTCTGTGACAATTGAGTCTACGATGTCACTGAGATGGTGACTGCATGGTTACCAGCATTTAAGAATCTGCTGTTGGATTGTCTGTGGAGATTATTTCTCTCTTGTTAAGTACATTTAACGTTATCTTTAGAAGAGATATTCCCCCTTCTGAGTAATCAAATTGGAATTGTAATTTGTTAAATATTAAATACTTAATCTGAATTTAAAAATTTTGATTTTCTGTTCGGCACTGAATTCTTACCGCATAACTGAATCTTGCAAATTCTGATGATTACCCCTAAAAATGAATATGATATTCTGTTAAGATTTAGTTCTTGAATGAGATTTAGTTAATCTCTCAAGTTCATCTCTGAAAAGAGCTTTTCCTTGACTTGCTTTTTGTTGGTTTCGCGTCAGGGAGAACAAAATGCAGATTTAATTTGCTTGTTTTCTATGTAGCTTTTGGGCACTGTGGCATTGCCCTTTTAGATAACCTGTAATTTCTGGTTTACTGTAAGTTCTATGATGAGGACTTACCATGCCTTTCAGTTAAACAGTTCAGCATTTGGAGGTGGCTTAATGTATATTTATTGTTGTACACATGGCTGCCATTTGCACCCATATTTTTGGAGTATCTGTGTGTGTGTGTATATATTAATTTCTTTTATCAATTTTCTTTATCAATAACAGAATCATGATCTTCAAATTTTTTGATCATGTGCGTGTTGTGGAGTACTTATTTGTTTTTATTTGTTCCCAATAGAAAGGCGTAAATTTATTTTTAAGTTGCAACTATTTGTTTGATATGTCGTCTGCACATGTTTTGTCATACACATTATATGCTTGCTCACCTTTTTACTACTCCAAGCAGTCAGAGAGGCAAAATCTGATCCTGCGCGAGGTGGCCGAGGTGGTGGACGAGGATACGGGCGTGGTCGTGGTGGTGGTGGACCCTACAGAGACTCGGCCAACAATGAAAATTCGTATGGCAACAGGGAAATATCTGCTGGTCAAGGTGCACCTGAGGAGGTTGATGCTGGAAAACCTTCTGAAAGGCGTGGTGGCTATGGTGGGCCTCGGGGTTCCTTCCGTGGTGGTCGCCGAGGTGGTTTCAGCAATGGAGAAGTTGGAGAGGGGGACCGTCCTCGTAGGCCATTCGATCGTCGCAGTGGAACTGGACGCGGGTATGTACAATATGTTTTCTATTGGTTTAGTATCTATCTTCTTGTTTATTTATGTGGATTGACATTTATGCCCTATGGATTCATTTTATGCTCAGAAATGAGATCAAACGGGAGGGAGCTGGCCGAGGGAACTGGGGAACTCCGACTGATGAACTAGCTCAGTGAGTATTTGTGTTTCCTTCTTGCCTTAGACTCTTAAGACGTCAGTAATATAATGGCATACGGTGTCTGTCTTACATCTTTCCCTTGCATCCATCAGTATCCTTTGGTGTACTGCTTGGTTAATTACCTTTTTGTTGTCTCCCATTCTACTGTTTGCTTAACTATCTTTTATTTTCCAGAGTTACCGAGGAAATTGTTAATGAAGGTGAGAAAGCTCTGAATGAGGAGAAGCCTTCAGGAGAGGAGGATGCTGCAGTAGATGGAGACAAGGAAGCTGCTACAAATGAAGTTGAAGAGAAGGAACCTGAGGATAAGGTGATGAAGCATATCTAATAGCATATGATAATATCATATTCTGAATTTTAGTTGTTGTTTCTTGTTCTTTTTCTTCTGTGGACCATGAAGTTGCAATCATTTCCTTTTTTATTTGAGAAAGTTGATATTTCTTGATTGTCCGCCTTTCCTGACATTGGGTTGGCTTTCTGAAATAACGGTGTCATTCAATTGCAGGAGATGACACTGGAAGAGTATGAGAAGCTTCTGGAGGAGAAAAGGAAGGCCCTGCTGGCTCTTAAAACTGAGGAAAGGAAGGTTGATGCGAAAGAGTTTGAATCCATGCAACCACTTGCAAACAAGAAAGCTAATGATGATATATTCATCAAATTGGTGAATCCA
>JACFYI010003551.1:846260-919472 GCA_014898755.1 Handroanthus guayacan | reverse complement strand
TGCTATTGTTGTTATTGTTACTGCCATTATTGTTTGCTTGAATAACACACAGGTCTTGCTAAGTCTGATTCTGTTTTGCCTTACATTTGGACTTACAAGATTTTCACAGCAAAAAGCACTTGTTTCATCACCTTTCTTCATAGATACACGCCATGCAAATTTCACCCACCACCAAGATAATGTTTAATACAATTGGTATGTATAAATAAATTGAAATATGAGATAAAACACGTCCAAACTGAAAAGTACTGAGAATTCTCTAGTTATAATTTAGGTGCTGGAAAACTTTAATGGGAATACAAACAAGAAGAGTGTTTCAATAGACCAAACCTCTTTGACTAAGATTATGTTCTGCTACTAATAAATTGAGTGGTTGGCAACTAATACATGGCCTTATCAACTCACCTAATACCCAATCAATTAAAGTCAATGAGCTCAATCATGACAATTTTAAACATGCATCTCCAATATTCATTACATTTTTCACATATTTTTTCCATGAAAAATGTACCCAGTTTATTATCAAGAAAGGAAAAAAAAAAGAAAAGAAAAGAAAAAAGTGCTCAATTTAAAAGATGAAGTCAGAAAGAACTTACATCGGGGGAGGATTAGTCCATCTTCTTTTCATCTCGGACTTCCATCTAACCTCCTTAAGTTTGCCATCTAATCCATAATCCCTTTCCATAACAAGGTTGATACCCTCATCTGAATACCAACCAACACCTATACAAAGTATGCCGTCCTTGTTCACATCAACGTAGGCAGTCACACCTCCAGGCAGCCAGAGGACTGTGACATCTTGCATGTCCATCATCTCTTCCTCTCCAAAGTAAACTAGATTCTCTGGCAAGATTCTCTTCTTGAGGTTTTCCATACATAAATACACATAAGGGGTGCCATTTCCTGCATCCGTTGGTGTATTGTCGCCGTATATGGGTGTGGCACTTACCTCGAACACCTTCCAGGAGCCAGTCAGCTCCGACGGTTGAACTCTTTTCCTCTGGGAAAACGGCTTCAAGTCTAACTCCAACTCGCTGTCGCAGCAGATATAGACTATGAGCGTCACATAAGTATTTATGTTTGAGAGACAGAGAGAAGACTAGTTTCTAAAAAGTGAAGATACAGACGACAAAGCAGATTGAGGAGCTTCCTTTTACAACATTTAAAACAATTTGCAACACAGAGGAATGTCAGCGAAACAGATGTCTTGACAAAAAGGATGATTGCCTTGTAACCAAGAAGATTTATTCTCAGCAACTTCCCAGACAAATAATCAACCTAAGGACAGGGCTTGAGGAATTTTCATCTACCAGTAGAATTTTGAAAGCATGAACAACAGAAAATATTCCAAGTGACAAATGATACCTGGAGTCAGGGATATTGGCTGGACTAACCCACTCTTCTTCGTAAACCGCAATCCTCAATATTTGGATATCTGAACCGCCATTACTGAATTCTATAGTATGCACAACACGCAATCTTTTGTGGCAACCTTTAACCAAACACTAGAAAAGGCAACACAAAGAGCTGATTAAATTCTGCTTTGTATTTGGTGGGGAAAATGAATTATATGTTTATACCTTATTGAAGTTAATATAAATAAGAAATAAGTAAAAATAGAATGCTGATTCTACATTCAATAATGTAATACTAGAAGTTGCAGGAGAAAATATGACTGAATCAGAGATAGATGCTAGTATTAGATTTCTGGCATCAAGGCCAGGAGAGGCAAAAGAGAAAAATGCACTCAATGTTACTTAGATGTGTAAGCAGCAAATTTGTCTACAATGGAAAAATTCAGTCTACATAACTTCTCTAGAGACCTATTATTAAGTGGAGACAGTCAGAAAAGAGAGATTCTTGACATGTCAGACTATAGAGTTCAAAAAAACTCGAACGGATTTCATAGCTTTGGCATCAGTTTTTCTTGAATGGTAACAATGTGCATGCACCTGAATATTTGCAAGACGAAACGAGTAACAAAGTACTCCATGTTTTAACCATAAAGATGTATTCGATTTTCATTGATATCTTATCAATAGTTCTATGAGTTTGCATCAGGTGTTATGCTACTAACTACAGAGGAAATCACATATAGCCAGCAAACTTGCCACACCTAAATATAATTAGGATTAAGAAAATGGCTTGCATATCATGAATGCAGCAAAAATAAACTATCGGGCAAAGAAATACATACTTGCTCAAACTTGAAAGTTGGGGAAAGGTAATATCTCGACTCATCACATTCACCGATTGGAATTTCCACTGGGCCTCTGGAATAAGATCCATCCTGAAAATTCATTTGTGAAAATTTTTGATAAAAATCAACTGTCCTGCTGATATAATGCAACCAGAACATCACTGGTCAAGATTACTAAATACTCAATTAAATTTTACTATCTGACTATGCTAAAAATTAAATTTCATTCTGCCAACAATCAGATGTAGGGGACTAAAAATCAGCTTAAAGCAAGTTGAGTGAGTACTACCTCAAAGAAAACAAGACCAGGTTCCATTCCCATAACATCTTCTTCCATCACATCACTTCTTCCAAAGTTGAACGATTCGATTTTTGGCAAATTTTGACCTGTCAATTTTCTGTCAGATATTTCCTTTGTGATGAAAGATGCATCTCGGTACTTATTTCCAACACTACCTCCGTTATTGAGAGCTTCGCCATAAGGATTCAGGGTAACCCAATTTATTTTCCTTTTAATTTGAGAATTCTGAGCCCCAGAAGTAGATGGCAATGCCTTGATATGGGACAAAGTATAGCAGTCAAATAGGTTCTCACTCCTGCTCCCAGTTTCAATTGGCTCCATCTCTGCGGTGATGGGAGAATATACTGCTCCCACTCCCTTCCATATCCCACTGACACTAATTGCAAATGTATGCCATGCAGGCCGAATAACCGGTTCCTGTAATCATGAAAACTTCTCATAAATTGAAGTACATAAGAGAGATGCTTGCCGTCTCACATCTAGCCATGAAGTAAGATACTCTCCGCTGAGCACCACAGCACAGAAACATGAGCGATGTTCGGACTAAATTTCAATTGTTTGTCTCTTCAAATTTAGAACCAGAACCATATTCAACTTCACACAGCCAAGGCGCTAGGCCTATTTAATAATATGTGTTCTAATGTATAGAACTCATACGAAATAGAAGTCAATGGATAAGTGTCCGGTCAATACTTTGGCAATACGAACATATTTGGGAATTTCTTCAGGATAAAGGTGAGAACTTAACTTTTCCATCAATTAATAGCAATGGATCTAGTCATCTAGTCAATGATGACTAGAAAGTAGCAACTAAGTTGGAATGTCTAGGCAAGAAAAATCTCAGTATAACCGTAATCAGACAAGATTCCCTAATGGTCTTCACCACCCAACATAGTATGCCACTCCATGTCCTCTCCCAAAATGTCAAGTCAAGCGCCATTAGCTGGAATTCAATTCTCACTGCACCATGGCTATCTTTGCCAATTTCATGCTCAGTAGACATTAGAGGGCAAACACATTAGCATAGATATTATGCAAAGTTTCTGAAAAAAATACAACATGACAATATTATGTTTCTTCTCTGTAGTTTTTATATCAGCCATACTGCACGATATAAACTGAAGCAAAAGGAACCCTAAACGATTATTCAGAATCGAAAACCAAGTTCCTTAGCCAAATTCAATCAGCAAATATAGCATAAATACGTTTAAATGAATAAACTGGAACTCCGAGACACAGCTGATATTACCTGTGTCTGCAAAACGGTTTCAACTTCCATTAACATCGAACCAGACACCAGAACTCTATTACCTTTCTTATTTACATTCCTCACTCTCTTCCCTCTTTTTCTCCTCCTCTTCCTCTCCTTTTCCTTCTCAATTCTCGCCATCTCGTTGTCGATACTCCAGACATTCTCCTTCCCCTTAGCTTGCACTTTCCCTCTTTTACAGTCAACTTTAAAATTCTCAACTCGCCTTCCTCGGTTGTCAACATGTAGACTGCTTTTGTCGTTAAGATTGCACGAAATACATGGATAAGATCTGTTCCTATGCGTTGGAAAGGACGAAATGGAGCGACAGTCCGTCTGATTTCCAAGGAATTGCTGCTGGTGGTGGAGACCTTTCTGGAAGAGGCTACTGCTGAAAGTTTTGCAAGCATCTATACATGGCAATTGCATTGCTTAAAATCTGTGGAGATTGAAATTGATTATTGGGATTTCAATTTTAGGGTTATGGGATTATTTGGTTTAAGGTGGAAGGGGTGGCTACTGGAACGTTGGGGATGAGACTTCTCACTTCCGCAGCAACTGATCGCCTGTGCGTCCTTAAGCTGAAATTGTCCATAAGGCGCGCTGCATTTCGCACGACTTTAGCTGGAATTGGACAGAATTGTACATTTCAGCACTTGACATGTGCTTAAGAATAACTAAACGTGCATTTTGGTGATTGAAGGAAAGAAAACATCAATTTTAGTAAGAAAATGGTAAAACAAACAAATATGATATTTAAAATGTAAATGTAAGGATATATTGCGTAAAAAATATTGTATTTATATTGTGTAAATATCTTAAATATTATGCGTCTTTTATGTGAAGGTTTCAAAACCTTGAGATTATAAAAATGTTTGAGTTATTTACTTTCTAGGTTTAAATTGATTTAGATATTTTATTTTTCATTATTTTTTATTTTATTATACTATCTCATTTTAATATTTTAAGTGTATATCTGTATGGGAGAAACATAAATATTTTGAATTACATAAATACTTTGAATTATTCCCCCATCATCAATAGCGTTGATAATGCCTAAATTTGTCGCCGATATGAAGTGTCATCGATTTCGAGGTATTGTCCAGCCGGGCACTCGTGATAGGGGGGTTTGTTCTGAAAATGTGTCTCGAAGGATGTGAGAGAAAATAACTTATAAACTATCTCAAGCCCTTTGATACCTTCGATATAAGACAAACTTGGTATAATCAAGTGTATTCAACAGGCGAATAGCTTTACAGAAAAAATATAATTATCATTTAAAAACATAAAAGGGGAGGAAAAAAAGTAAATAAACATGATAAGAAATATATAATTGTAATCTTGAAGGACATGAAATAGTTTATAAGTTATTTCCCACCTCCCATCTCACATCCATTCGAGGACGTTGACACGACAATATCTCCAAGTATATGAGCATTTCACGTGAGATTACAAATTTGGGAATCATTAATCTTAAAACAATTAAGTTGAGAATACCGTAACAAATATTACTCTGAAGTTTTGTAGTCTCTCAACTTCTGGCTATTTCTGTGTGCTTTGGCTGTCTTTGGGCATCATCCAAGTGGAACACCAGCTTGTGTCACATCTATTCTAGTGCCCTGTTTCTCTACAGTCCCCTTTGTCCTTTCATATTGCTTCGGCTGTTTTTGGGGGCTACTCAGGAATGGGCAAAGTACAAGATCAGTGCAGGCAAATTTCCACGGTAGAACTCTCACGCTCTTAGTCGGATATTCTTGTTGTTGTTAACGGTCTTTCTTGTTTTAATAGAAAATATATGTTTTGAAAAGAATGAACCAACAGATAAGGTATTTGGATCCTCTATTTCGAGAAAATAAATTCATGTTTTATTTCCTGTTTTATTATAGAGATGCATGCAAAGTGTTTGAAAATTTTCTTATAGAATACACGATTATATTATGATACACTTGGCACGCATTTGTATAGTAAAATAGGAGATGAAACATGTATTGGAATAGATGATCCAAATTAACAGAACAGGTTTGCAAAATTTATATAATTATACACAGTAAGTAAATTAAGTATTTCCTTACAAAATCAAAAATTCAAAGGAAGGAGACGGTGGTGGTGACACGTATGCAATTATGCATGACAAGTGAATTAAACAATTTATATAATTATACACAAAAAGTATATTAAACAATCTTACTTAATTTTGGATATAATACGCTTAGCATTTATTTTTAAGATAAAATATGGGATGAAATATGTAATGAGATAGAGGATCCATAACGATTTAAACATCAATTGACCTTTAGTATTAAAAATGTTAACTTGTTTTCCATGCAAAATCATAATTACCAAAATATGTTTTCACTTGAATATGTTTTATCAATGATTTTTATAATTTGTGTACGGAAAAACATTAACAAGAAAAAAGTGGAACTCTCATATATGATATCTGAATTGAAGTAATATGAAGATCAAATCCAAAATAAAATGAAAATAATTTGAAGTTCTTTTGTACTTCCTAGTTAAATTTCAAAGTTCAAAACATCAAATTCAATTTGAGTAGACGGGGAAATGATTGAGCAAACAATTCAGTGACGATGAAGGCTCAATTATTTTGATTTATTGTATTTTATTAGATTTAATATCATAATGTAGGAAAGAAATAGTGAAAATAATGAAATTAGACAAATGAATATAATGAGCCCTGATCCAACTGGCAATGTGGAGGCCTCATACCTTTTAGATTACGAGTTTATTTTTTACTGATAGCGTGTAAATTTTTATATACTGCATATGATAATTTAGTGGATTTATCTAATCGCTTTTCTTAAAAAAATTAAATTAAATTCAGTATAATTACCTTAGCACCTCCTGAGTTTGACTTCTTTACAGAAACATCCTCTATAGTTCGAGAAGTTATAATTCTTGCTGCTAGATTAACATAGGGTTCCTTTTTTATGTTTCACTCAATTTATTAAACTCTTTTTGAAATCTAATTGTTATGTACTGGAGGTATATTATAATTTTTCAAATTATAGAAAATATTTCTGTAACTAAGTCAAACCTTAAAGCATTGAGGTAATTATTCCTTAAAATATGTACTATAGTTAAAACATCAAATCTTTAAGTAGTTGTTCTAGTGATATTTTTAATAACTTGACGAAATGAACCGTATATTAAAAAATAACAACAAATATTTTTTTGGAATATTTCTTTTTTTTATCTTCATTTTCTTTTGATTTTATTATTTTATCTCTCTTTAATTCTGTTATTTTAATTTCTATTTTCCAATCGTATTAATTAATACCATAATTTCAACTAAAAATATTTATTTAAAGTATATAAATTTTTTAAAATTTACAAATCGAGCATGCTACAAGTATTAGTTATAATGGACGACACAGTTGAATGAAAAATAAAGTATCGAGCATTTAGTGTCAATCAAAAGATCCCCTTCGGTAAAAATGTTTTTACGGCCGTGACTGTAGTAAATTACACGTGGCACTAACCGATTTGCAAAGTCCAAACCACCTCATTCCCGCCAATTTGCATATTTTCTATTCCACAAAATACCCCTTGCGAGCCTCCCGAACTCCAAAGAGGCCTCGCTCAAATTACCGTGGATAAATGGAGGATCGACACTCGGTGGCAATTCTTTTTGTCCGCGTATAAATAGTCTACCCATTACTGACTCTTCATCTGTTCTCCGAAAATCACTTTGAAAATTTCAATCACACTCTCCACAATGAAGTTCTCTGCATGGAGACGCCGTGCAGTTCGTGCAGTGAGGGAGTACTTTCACAGAGGATGGGACGCAGAAGCTCTGCTGAACTTTGACGACGTCGCACCGTTCATCCGGCGTCATCTGGCTGCGGTATTCTCATGTCGTTTAACTTTTCCTTTTTTAATTTTCCAGAAATTTTTCCTGCGCAATAAATTGAAGAAATGAAAATTGGCATTGCGTCTTATCAAGATTGGTAAATTCTTGTACTTAAAGAAATGAGTAGAGTGGAATCACTCATTATATTGTTTTTTTCTTTGATCTTAAGTAATTTTCTTTCTTATGTGAATTTTGTTTCTTTGTTGGAATAAAAATTGCAGAAAAAGAGAGAATAAAAATCACAAGGAAATTGATCGGTTTTCTTTTTGTTCTTTTATTCTGAATGAGTTTGGATGATCTGCTGCAAAATTCTTGGTAGAGTGAATATATGCTTCTATTATGATTTTATTTATACAAGTACTTTCCTTTTCCTTCTGGCTTCATATAAATGTTATACTGCAGGGTCTAAAATTGAATAGAATCGCATGCAAATTTTGAATTGAATTCCATAATGCGAGTATTTACGCTTTAATATTTGATGATTTTGAGATTTCTTATACATGCTATCCTGGCACTTTAATATTTGCAGTTCTACTTCACACTACTTTGTGCTTCAGCATGCTCAACCTTCGGATCCTACTTATATTCGCGGGGATATACTAGAAGCTCTATTGCTGCATTAGGAATCTTTATGAGCATTTTTTCCTTTCGTCACATTGCCCCATGGAAGACGGTATTCAGATCCCGAAATCTTTTTCATTTTTAAATTGTTACAGACTATGAATTTTCTAAAACTTTTTAAGTTCTTGAAAGCAGAGAAAAAGGGGCTGTGTCGTCGGTTTGGGTGCATTATGTGGAGGGGCTTTGTTTACTCCTTGGCTTTCATGGTTCCTGTTTGTTGATCCACGGTAATTGATTCTATCCCTGCATTTATAATATAGATTTTGCTCGGTTTCAGGAAGCCATATCAAATTTTAAAGTTTCCTCGTATAGTTTGAGTATACTAAAGTAAATATTTCACTCAAGTTTTGTAGTCGAGTCGCTTCTGGCTACGTCTGTGGGCTTTGGTTTTTTCTTGGCAACCAATTGGTCAAAACGCTTTTTGCTCGTTTATTATAGAGCTCTGCTTCTCTGTGTTTCCCTGCTCCTGTTCTCCTTGCTTGTCGATTCAGCTGTTTCTGGTCGCCAGGCTGCTCTTTTGAAGTTTCAGGTTAGGCTTCATCAATATTGCCTCAAAGTTCTTAAGATGTGTTCATCTAATGTACTCTGGTGTTTTTGTGATTTCATAAACCCGAAGCAACCAATGTTAGATTGTGGATTTAAATGACAAAATAGATGAAAGAAATGGAACTGAAAACATTATACATTGGTAGCTGCAGACTTTACTAATATATATTTAATGCTATGCTGTTTGGTGGCAGCTGCATACGTTGGTTCTGTGGTTTATGGTGTATGTGGCAGTATATAGCCAGGAGGTGGTGTGGAAAGCTAGTACGGATTATGATTATGTGAAGCATGCAGTATCCCTCTACACTGACTTGCCTGCCGTTGTTCTTCATGTCATAATGGTCTCTCCCTCGTCTCCTTCGGTAGATAATGAACTAGGGATGATAATACATTGCCATCCGAACTAGGACCTCTTTACTCTTTATGCACTAAATTTTTTGCAACCTAGTCCACTATACAAACTTGCAAAAATTTACACACCACCATATATGTCCACTTCTAGTAGAATTTTGAGGAATATTCAGTCGAGATTCCACCGCAAATAACCATTTTGCATATGCTTTGGTTGGAAAAAAGATAAAATATGGGCGGCGCTCCATTGAGTTGCAGGACATCAAGATCAATTATCCCTGAACAACCGTGTGAGATAAACAAAAGGGATTGATTGATGATGCTATAGGTCAAATCTTACCTAGTTGTGAACATATGTTAAGTATATAGGTTATTGGCGGTGAAATTTCGACGCAATATTCATCAATAACTAGAAATAAAGGTATATTGAATGTGTAAATTTTTATAAAGTTCGTATAATCGACTAGATTAAATAAAAGTTTAATGAGTGAATTGAAAAACTAACCTGAATTCAGATGGCAATGTATTATTATCCCTAATACATGAAGTAACATGTTTTTATGATTGTTTTTCTTGCAGATGATGTTTCGTAAAGAAATGCATAGAAGAAATAGGTGACTCTATATGCTTCCTCTAAAGGACTGAATAAAGTACAAATGAGTATTGGCAAATTTCCATAGTGTAAAACTCTTCAACTCTTAGTCAAATGTATATTCTTGTGGAGATATTGATCGCTTTGCTCTGAATGTTTTTGAACTACTAAAGCAGTAACTTTTTTTTTCCCCTCCTTTTTCTTTTCTTTCTAAAATGAAGGAAGAATAATAAGTAAATAAGAAAAAAAAATTATCCGATATAAGTTCCTGTTTTAGTTCTATATATGTGTATTTATTATCCAATCAAAAACGTTTAGGTATTACGTTACACAAGGAAACGGGATCAGCGAGACTCCTCGACTTTTACACAAAACTGTGAAAGTTAATTGAATTGGTGTTTGTTAATATGAAAAAAAATAAAAAAAAGAAGGGAAACAACAATAATAGATGTCCATATTTTTTTATAAGCTTTCGAAGTTACAGCATAAAGGTTGATTAAATAATAGAAAAACAAGTTATGTGTGAAGTTATAAATATACATATAAAATATTAATTCGGAAGTGAAAAAAATAATTTTTGATAATATTTCTATGAATTATTTCATATGTATTAGTGAATTATAAATATGACACAACCTACAAATGCTTAATAGTAGGTAATAACTTTATAACTTGTTGGAGTTTTGATTTTTTCACTGAATTATATCCAATTGGTATTTTTGAACAAATCTAATTGTCTTAAACAGTTTACAAATTCACAATTGACATGGTCCCAGTTGCCTTTCGCCCACCAAACCCAAGATAGACCATTAGATAAAGCTCAAAATTTATTTAACTTCCACATTTAGCTAGTCCAACACAAAAATACAACCAATGATTTGAGCCCCCTGCTCAGCACGTGTCAATCATGTGATTGCTATCACGGCTATACCTATACAACATCATCTATGTGGTATCATCTTAAATATTCAAGTATTAAGGTATAATTGTACAGTATGACCTTGCCGATCACATTTAAAGATATCAAAACCTCAAATGCTATAAGACAAAGGTCCCAACTCCTAAAACTAGAAATAGAGATGTCCACGAGGGTGGGGCGAGGACGGGGAGTGCCTCCCCACTCCTCATCCCACAAAGAAAAATGATCCATATTCTACTCCATTAATCGCAAGAATGGGACATGGTTACTTGTCGCAACAAATTGTATCCCTGCAAATATTTGCGATACCTGTTAACAAATTAAAATATTTTAACAAAATTATAATCCAATGTATTTAATTAATTTTCAAACATATGTCAATAAAATACTTTCAATAATAAAATAAAAATTATCATAAGAAAGAGTTCAATAAATTAAAAAGTATAAAATTTTAAAAGTATAATATTGCTTAAATTAATTGATAAAATCTACTCTAATTCTAGAAGGAGAAAAAAAAAAAAGCCTAGAGTCGGATGCTGCAATGGGTGTCAAGCGTATAATGAAAGGTTGTGGGAAAAAAATTAGGATTAGGATTAGGATTTAGGCTTTTTTTTGTTTTTTTGTTTTTTTGTTTTAAGTGTGTATATGTGCGTGCGTGTACGAGTAAATTAGTTATCATAAAATATAAATGGATAACGGGTATTTATGGGTGTGGGATTGAGATACCCGTCCCTACCCCACATGATAAAGGGGTGGTAAAAAAATCTTCGTTTTGTCTCGTGGATGCAAATTTATCCTTCCATTACAAATGATAAATCATGGTAAATATATACTTAGCCATGTAAAATTGTTATTCCTAACAAAAAAGATTTACTCAATCTTGAGCTTCTCAAGGGCATCAATCATTCAAGCAAATATATAACGTTATTATGACCAACCATCACTTTCCAAATTTCCACCCCTATCAGTTTCAGTCTCTTTGTAACTAGTTTTTAGGGTAACCATAAATAAACTATTGATGAATTGTATGGTTATTTCAATCTCACAGCAATAATATTTATAAGATAATTAGTCATATATATGTATATTATATAAATATGATGTGAATGTTAATTAATAAAAATTTGGTGCATACATCACTTATTTTTGGACTATAAATCTATTGCCACACAATACACGTTGTATGACTTTAACCGTGTAATTTAATTAACAGAGTTTATGTCTTCCATTTCCAATTTCACGAGTGGTGTGGTGCAATTAACCCGAAAAGAAAGGGAAAAAGAAGAGAAAATACTTTCCGTTCACATCACTCGGTCAGTCCACACCACATCTCTCCATCCCTCCGTACATACAATATGTTATACGTATAGCGTATATTTAATATATATATGTATCTTGTATATAAACACGTTTATCTCTTGTGGTCTCACATTTTTCTCTTCGTGGGCAATTTTCTTGCAAAAGAAAAATTAACAGATCGGTGTTTGTCTTTGTTGATTTGGTCGATGGCGTCGAAAAGGATCCTGAAGGAGTTGAAAGATTTACAGAAAGATCCCCCTACTTCTTGCAGCGCCGGTATTATATCTATGTTTTTTGTATTTGTTTCTTAGGTCAAGATTTTTTATACTGTGTTTATTCTGGATTTGATGTATTTATTGGTGTATTTTGAGGATTGATCCGTGGGAATTTGATAATTTGGCATGTGGGTCTGCGTATACAATTATAAATTTTAGGAATTTGATGCTTTTTAGTGAGAAGGGTAGAAGAATGTAATTTTGGTGTGGATAAATTTTCGCGGAGAAAGAAAGATTGGTTGACTTTTATGACGAATGATTTTATTTTAAGAAATATTAAGCATGTTGAACTTGGGTTAAATACTGTCCAGCTATAATTGTGTCTGATATATATATACATACATACATACATACATACATAAACATACATACATATATATATATATATATATAAAAGGTTCTATGTAAAAGAATTAATAATAATTATGCTGAGTGTTGAAAATAGACCTTAGGCCTAACCCCTCAATCGTAAAAGCTAGGTCGTGAGTTGAAGATGGGTCAGGACTATATAAAGAGTTCACAACCCTTTACAGATTTGGGATTCTAAAACACCTGTTGCATGCTTAGGTATGAGTATGGAGTAACATATAGACCAACAACACTAAATAACCCAACATCAGAGATGGATGTGGCTCTGATACCATGTTAAAAATAAATCTTAAGCCAAACTCAATCCCAAAAGCTAATTTGTGAGATGAGAATTGTACAAGACCATATAAAGAGGCTACAATTTTTACACTTTCCGATATGGGATTATAACACTAAGACTGTGATTATGCTTTAGTGCATGTTAATGGATGCATGAATAATAAGACACGCTGTGACATGTCCATCTAGCGGTTGTAGCAATTTATTTGAAAAATAATAAAGCAAAGATTTAGTAATCTTCTTAGTGCAAAATGTTGATTTATACTGAAAAATCTTTTCATTTTCAAGAACCTTTTTCAACTGTACTTTAGCACTTATATGTCAACTTACTGCTTATCTCCTTATCTTCATGTTCTTTTTACTTTCTTTTAGAATGATCTTGGAATGGTCTTATTCTATATATCTCAAGTAAAATATATGAATGAAATGATTTTTAATCTGAACATACCTATTTCCTTATATTTTATTACAAAATCCTGAATTCTAGGTAGAATTATATGAAGTTGATCATCACCATTTAAATAAAGAATGCCTTTCGTAACTTTTAAACTGGATAATCAATCAAACACATGTTTTCATTAGTTGGCATCATGCGTTGGCAATTTCACTTGTAGGGTTTGACTTATAACTGTTGATAGACAAAGTTATGATTATGAGTGTTAACAATTTCTTAACTTTTATAACTGCTGAATTGAAATAGATGTCCGTTTTGTCGGTATTATCTTTGACAGGACCTGTTGGTGAGGATATGTTTCATTGGCAAGCAACTATAATGGGTCCTCAAGACAGTCCTTATGCAGGGGGCGTCTTTTTAGTTACTATTCATTTTCCCCCTGATTATCCATTCAAACCTCCGAAGGTATGAGTCGAGTAAATTATCTTGGAACTGTTGATTTTGTCAACTATAATCTACAAATGAAGAATATCTCAATCCCATGCGCTCTAGTAGTTCTTGTTGCTTATCCTTTTCGATTTCATGCATCTGAGCATTTTGTTCATGTTTTCTTCTGTTAGCCCCGATTAGGTATGGGCTGGAAAAGGAAAAATTCTAGTTATAAATTGGGTATATAACCAATTGGTGATGCTTGGTTATGATTTGGAATAATGTTTTTGCTATAGTTTGTTTCCTAAATGTTATGAGTCCTGGTTGGTGTATGGCTAACCAAACTTCACTGATGTAGTATGTTTGATCCACAAGTTCAGTTCTTGTCGATGTTGGAGAACTTTTGTTTGTGAGTTTTCTTGGAAATTTCATTGTACTGAATTGCTGTGTAACTGTCTTTGTTTCAAATCATTAGTCCAAATAACGAACAGGTCATATGTTAATCTTTTTGCAGTTTGTCGATCCCTATTAATCTTCTCCTAGCCTTGGTTGACTGTTTTAGGTAGCATTCAGGACAAAAGTTTTTCACCCTAATATAAATAGCAATGGAAGTATTTGCCTTGATATCCTGAAGGAGCAGTGGAGCCCTGCCTTAACTATTTCAAAGGTTACTTTTCTCTGCCTATGTTACTTTCCTCTTATCTGATATTTCCAAGTTCACCTTTTAGAACTTTAACAAGATTGATGGTCGTGATCATTTTGCAATCCGCCACTTCATTTTTATCATGTGTAGTCACAAAATTTGTTTCTTATCGGAGGTGTCATTACAAACATCGTAGTCATTACAAAAATCTTTTGACATCTACATTCAATTCAAGTAAACAGGTCATATTATATCGCTGCACAAAAATTAGACCTTTTTTCATTGATGTTTATTATTCATTCTCGAGTTTAAAATGATGATTAATAATTGCTAGAAGAAAATGTTGGAAAAGTAATGCACAATGCGGGAAGTATTAGTCACTGCAATGTTTCTTTACAAAGTGATCTTTATTTGCTTCAATAAAATCCATCGAAAATGCTATAATTTCTGTTACTTGCATAATATCTATACAAGGGCATTACAAATAAACTAAGCCTAGACTTCGACTTCTATCTTGAACTGATTTTGGAAGAGGTTTTCCTATTCCACATTTTTTATTAAACGGGCTTCTTCACGTGCTGCAAATCATTCTTCTTCTCAAGGATGGCGTTTTACTCATGTACATTTTCAGGTTTTGCTCTCTATTTGTTCACTTTTGACGGACCCAAACCCTGACGATCCACTTGTCCCAGAAATAGCTCATATGTACAAATCGGACAAGGCCAAATACGAGCAAACTGCAAGGAGCTGGACCCAGAAGTACGCGATGGGTTAGCGCAAATTGAAGTTGTGTAAAATTTGATGTGTTTGATGTTATGCGTGTTCTTGTATTGGACAACTGTAGAATATGTTGTAGCTTTAAATTATTGACCTCTCGAAGGACATATGATGTTGGT
Source organism: Handroanthus guayacan (assembly GCA_014898755.1). Taxonomy (NCBI): domain Eukaryota; kingdom Viridiplantae; phylum Streptophyta; class Magnoliopsida; order Lamiales; family Bignoniaceae; genus Handroanthus; species Handroanthus guayacan. Next base: position 904,238 of record JACFYI010003551.1, on the reverse strand, counting down.
TTTCAATTGTTTATATGTTTAGTTTTGAAGTGTAAGGAATTGCACCTGGGAATGTGGCTAAGACTGAAGAATCCTTTAAAGAAGCAACCTCTTTGAGTTTTATGCCTTGTTTAGATGCTCATCTTACATCTGTAATTCAAAAAACATGACTTTCGAATTTCTTTTTGGGAAAAATAATTTACATTTAATTATTACATTAATATCATCACATAAATATATTTTCAAGATTAAATATATGAATTAAATAAAAAAAAATTATGTATTATCATGTGGTGGACGAGTACTGGTATATAGTAGATAAAGATTGATACACTATCGGTGGAATTTGAACAAGTACATATTCTATTTAGATGGTGTCGGTATTTTTTTTCTTGTGTGAACTTTACTTTGCCTTTTTTGCTCATATGTATATGACATTTGCGCCTTTGGATAATGAATATACAATTTGTTTGGTTCAATGGAAAAAAAAAAAAAAAATTATTGTGGGAAGTTGATGATTGGACTGGTTGTAAATTGTTATAATTGGACTTTATACTTAAAAAGATAATGTTTATTTTAGTATAAAAAAAAAAATCATTTATAATTGTTGAAATTTGATCCGCATAAACCTAACCCAAACAAACCATCGTTTTAAAAATAAAGAAACTTGTTAAGGAAATGATAAGTGATAACCATCATATAAACATATCCTTATCATTAATTATTTTCAAAGCTATTTATCATAATTTATGAGTAAATTTAACTTATTAAATAAAGTTACTGCTTGGTATAACACCGAAATGGCATTTATTTAATAAAATAAATAAATAAAATAGGACATATTTTATATTATATTAATGATAGAGACATTTCTAATTTTATTCATTTGAGAACTTAGATAGGACATATTATTATATTAATGAGAATTTATTTTGTTCATTGAAAGTGATGTGATCCGGAACCTTTGCTATATAGTTGTACCAAACAAATGATGCCCTGCTGTCATGTCAGTTGGGCCTGTTGGGTTTCTCTTGACAAGGACAAGAGTGGAACCAGGCCCACCACTACCAAAAAACAGTATCTTGTAAGGCCCATTCGGCCCACCACCCATCCATACAGCTTGACAGCTGCCCGCCCAACTGTTGGCATGTTTTTGTCAGTGGCAATTGGCAAAGGGCTATGCATATGTCATCTCATTTGACACTTTACAATTTATCCTAAAAAAGAAAAAAAAAAACCAAAATAAAATTTATTAAAAAGAAATTTTTTCTAAGATCAAGATTTATTTATTTATTTACTTATACTCATTATTTGAAATAGGTTTAAAAAATAAGATTTTGTAACCATGTAATGACTATATAAAATGGAATTAGAACTACAAATTTTATTGGTGATTCTACATTATTCTGGCCTTTCCAAAGACAAAAGAAGAAAAAAAAAAAAACAGATAAATATACTTGATTTTCTATATTTATTTATAATGAGTTGAATTAAGAATTTCAATGAGGAAAAAAAGGCATAGATTCCAAAATTATGGAATAGAGTTGCATAATTTGATGGGTATAGAAAAAGATTCTTAGTAATTTCCTGTTAAAGACCAAGATCCAAGCTAAGGTTGAAGTTAAAATGGTTGAAATCAAATTGTTTGAATTATATCCTATTTTATTGATGTATCATACAGAACAATAATTATGGGAATCCAAGGGTATGGGAATTATATTCATAAAAAAGGGGCATGGGAATTGCCATAAGATGTGTACTCATCACAAAAATTGCTCTTGTACTCAATTTTTATAAATACTTAATTCTCTAATCATATAGATCAAGTTGAATCACTAATGGAGAGATTGGTCTTTGCTTAATTGCTTTCAACTTTAATCAATTTGTTCATATTAATAACGAGATCTCACCACATTGTTTTAATGCATTAATCATTCCAACAAAATAATCACGTCATGAATAACCAAAATAAAACAAAAGCAAAAGTAGAAGGAAAAAAAAAAAAGAAAAGAAAACTACCTCCAATGGAAGATTTACAATAGAACTCAATCCACTCACTTTACATGAAATCCCACACTTTTTGATATCAAAAGAGATTGGCATAGATTCCCAACAAATTTGTTCAACTTTTTAAGGGGAAAAATAAATGTGTGAGTTAGCTAAAAAGGGGTACACTTTTTTTTTTTTTTTTTTTGGCTCCACACACAAAATTACAACTTTTGGGACATGCTAATTTCTTTATTCTTTTATCTTAAAACTTTTACCATGACTTATTTTGAGTGGGATATATGGTCTTGGTGGTGATTTTGTACAATAAATGGCCAACAATTATGAAAAGTGGGATTGACAACAAGATGAAATGTTTCGTAAAGGGTTGTTTCATCAATCAATTCAATTTGCAAATTTGCTGTGAGATTCTATATTTCTTAATTATGTGATGTTTTCATGCTCTCTTGCCTGTAAAGGGAAGGATCTAATGACTATAACCTTAACAAATATGTGTGTGTGTGTGTGTGTCAGTGAGTGTGAGTGTTTATATGTGTATCTAAAATGTTTTGGTATTTAGACGGTGTTTATTTCTTTTCTACTTAGGAGCCATGTGTTATTAAATAACATCAATTTGACTAGTAAAGATGATTATATCATACTAGATTTTAAATGTTCTAATCATGCGATTGTCATGAATTATCAGATCCCATTTTATGCTAGTTTGATTATGTGACTGATATGATCCATTTCGTTTTTCATTATAAGCAAGTACATATATGCATGTGTAATGATCATGCATTTAGGTAGTATCCCTTTTTTTTTTTTTTGGGTGGGTTGTAGGAAACATGGGTCATTAGATGACACTAACTTGACTAATCATGATTGATGTGATCATACAAGTTGGATGTTAGTTGTAAATAATGTAACGACCCAATTGTCATAAGTCATTAGATCACATCTTATAATGATTGGACTAGACGTGAGTTGCAAAAAATCTAATGATCTAATTGTCAGAAATTATTGGATCGCATCCTATATTGATGGAATAAGGGGAAAAAACATCTATTATTATCAATTGTTGTCCAACGTGAATGGTTCTAACAAATGATGACTAGACTAAACATGAGTTATTAGATCAATTTGTTATGATGCATGAATATCAAGAGTCAAGTTTGTAAAAAGAAAAAGAAAAGAAAAAGGAAAACCAATCTAATTTTGAGAGGAGGGAAAGTTTAGATCCAACCATGTTATGATAGAAATATGGTACAATTTATTTCCTTTCCTTGTTGGTTATGTTCATACTTTTTCTGATCATCATATCTTAGAAATCCCAAGATTCTTAATCTCAAAGACATTGGATCTTGAACACTATATATTGCTTCATTAATGCTTGTGCTATGTGATGATCCCTCTCTATAATCATACTCCCAATGAGGAGAAAAATGTTAGTGAAATATCATATTTGTTACAATGTTCAATGATTCTAATCACCCCATTATTGCCCACCAAGGACAATTATGTCATAAGGGACATAAAATTTTCACAAATATCAAAATAATTAGATATAAAACTGCCCCATTGTCTACTTTAGTACACCACTACATAAATTATATTCGTTATCTTATCTAAGAATATCATAGCACAAATAACTGATAAAAATCAAACAAGTTACATAATAAATATGTTCATTTGTACACTTTAATCAAGGGCATATTCACTTTGTATGATATACTTGAATGTATTATCATATTTCGATTAATTAAATATTCATTTGCAATAGATCACCTGGTACAGAATTGCAAAAATATTGAATAATGAAGTTAGTCTGTTATCTATGACATGACAAGTATATTTTATTGAAAAGACCATCTTATCCTTCAATTGTTAATTAAAATGATAAATTATCCTTATTTCTTAATGCATTTTAGATTTGTATACTCCAAACCATCTTATTAATTGATATAATTTTTTATCATCTCAAATCATGATTCGAATTTTATCACATCAAGTAAAGTACACATGACTCAACCACAATAACGAGAACAAATTATATTGTGGCAAAAGAATTCACTAATATAGAGTGCAGTATTCTATTAAATTGTTGTGGTCTACTGTCACAAGGCTAATCCTCTATTAGAAAATCAATTATTAAGAGGGAAGGATATCTCGTTATATAAGATGATCCAAGAATCCCTCCTTAACTGATGTGGAATAGAGACTTAATACATTCTTCTCCAACCAACCCATGCATGCCCTCATGTTGTGGGGGCCTCTCCTTGGATCGGACATACCTTAGAGTACACATAGTCACATACATGGGTCCTATCCTAATTCTAGACATCGGTAGGATTTTGCTCTGATACCACTTTGTCACAAGCCAAATCCATCCTCGAGAAGCAATTACTAAGAGGGAAGGATATTGGACTATATAAAATGGTCCAAGTGTTCCTCCTTAACCGATATTGGACAAAGACCCGTCACATCTACCATATAATATTCTTTGTAACATAAATGATGGTATTAGGTGCAACATGTTAAGCACGTCTAAGTTTGACTGAGTCTTGGACTAGCCGTTGAAGATCTCCAAGCTTCGACAACGGTGTACCTTTGTAGCTTTATTTAGTAATTATGATTAATCAATGCCATTAAACCATATTTATTTGACATAAACAATAATACAGTAAAGTACCAAGGACTAATATATAAATATCCCATGCCACGTCCATTTTTTCGGATCCAAGAATCTATAAGATGCTTTTGAGAAGATTTAATAAAATAAATATGACTTTACCTAACTCAAAAAAATAAAAATAAAAAAATCTAATTTTTTTTACTAAGTTATTGATCTTTCAAAAGTTGAATAAATTATTAAAAAAGAATGCTTTTTTGTGCCAAATATTTTTATGCTATAGATGCTAACGTTTAGTTTAGGTCAAAGTTGGAGACTCCCATTTCTTTCTATTGGCTATAAATTATTATAAATTTATATATTTTTTTTGAGAATATATGATTGGAATTTTTAACATGTACTTTATAAATGTGGAATCTTGATCTTACTTAGATATTTGTAACTATCATGGTTCAAATTATGTTTGGTCCACCGATTTCAATCAAATAATTATATTAAGAAAATATTTTTCTAACTTCACATTATAGAATTTTGTAATTAATATTATAGTACTTCTAGTTAGTTTCTGCAAAATCACATATATCTCACGTTAACTCTTTATCTTCTTATATAATTAAATTATTAATACTAGTTGTGAATGTGTATATAAAATTAAAAATACTTATTTGACACCATATTTAAAAAATAAAAATGGAACAATAGAAGAAATAACATAGTAAAAAAACAAAAGAGGAAAATGATAAAAACAAATAGGGAACATTATTTTCTATTTTTTCATTTAAAAATTATTAAAAAATATATTAAATTATTATTTTAAGATAAATGAGAATTGAGATATATATTTAGATGAAGGAAAAGAAGAACCATGCTAAAAAGCAAAGAAAATGAAGCATACCATACTTAGACTTTAGTAACATTATGAAAGCAAAGAGTATTGGGACCACTAATCACAACATTGGGTGGCACATGAAAGTCATAAGAGCCCCAAACTTGGAGTTGCCTCCTCTTTACCTAAATCAACCACTTTTTTGGTGCTTTTGCATTGCACTTATCTAAAACCCTTCTTTTTCAATACAAAATTCCTCTAAAAATTTTGTGGGGTTGAAACTTTTTATTCTAGGATTCATGTTCCACTTACTTTTATGTTTTCTTCAAATCTTGTATGTAAAGTAGACATGATGTTTAGGAGTTAGGACCATGAATTTAAAGTAATAAACTAAGAATGTTCGTATTAAATAAGTAATTTGGTGTAATTCTATCACGAAACATATATGTGAACTTTTTGAAGAGAAGATTAAGGTTTTAGGCTGCGGATGAATGTCAACTTTAAGCGGGGAATGAAAAGAGAAAAAATAAAAAATAAAACAACTTTACGCATGATATTTATATTGGTTTTAAAATTTCCATATATGTGTAGCTTTGGATCCGTCAATATTACTAATGCCCACATTAAATACATTTTTCAAACAAGTAAACGTACAAACCTATGTTGTTGATAGCATCTAGTGTTATTTTATTGGTCCCCTCTCTTACCCATCAAGATGTGTTTCCATGATAAAACACTCATTGAATACATGCAGGCAAAATAATACCTTAATGCTTGATTTTTATTTTAACGATGAATTTAGGTTATTATTATTTATTCTATGAATATGTGCCTCTTTCCAAACTCTTCAATTAGGAGGCTTTGATGATTTTACTTAATATTGTCCCATGTTGGAGGAGTCAAAAGACTCGAGACAACATATCTGTCGAGACATTCCTCCCTCACTTAACTTGATTCTGTTGGACTTTTATATTTGATGATGGATATAAATAATCAATTATGAACTTTTAGAAGAATCGTGTTTTATAATGTCGTTGAAAATAAAAAAGTTTTAGCATTCGTATATTGTAGATTAACTTCTGTTAACTAAAAATTGGTAAAAGTAAAAAAGCATGGGTATGTGCATTAATGCAGGTATATTGCTTCAACAACAAAGAAAGAAATCAACCAACTTTTTTCAACTTTATTTGACAACCCCCATGCGTGTAGGCCATGAACATAACTTGGAGGGACTTTTGATCATTATACATTGTAACCACAAGCAACGTACAAACATTGCTGCGTGTGTGTGTAGCCTGTAGGGTCAAAATTAAACTTTAGGGAAAATTTTGCCCAAAATTAACCACAAGCAACGTACACATGATGATATGGTCCACGCTTACCCAACATCCCATGTGACAATTTTGCCTGCCCTTTTTAGGGAAAATACTAAATCCTAGAGATTATTAATATTTATTCTCTTAATTTTTTTTATGTTTATTTTTTATTGTTTGTTTTCAAGAGTTTTATGGAGAGAAGAATATGCTTTCTTACATTGACACTAACTAGGTTTCTGCTTGGTTTTCTAAGTCTTATAAGGAAATGAGACTTAGTTTGATCATATTTAATTCATTACATAAAAAATAAGCATATATTTATCCTATGTTTGGCCACTTTATTTGGAATATACAACATTCACATGACAAATGTAGGTCAATGAGTCCTGTGATTAAATCAAATTTGATAATGTTTAAATTTGTTGTTACATGTGGAAAACTTAACATTGTAAAATATTGTTCTGTTGATATATACATATAATATGAATTTGTTATTTTGAAAAAATGACTCTATGTGTGAAAACGAGAAATGACTTATAAGTTATTTTGAGATATTTCATTTTTCTCAATATATGACAAATTTTGATATCTTTTAGGTTATTAGCCACGGATGATGTTATATTGAACAATATGATCGTCTTATCATGTGAGCTCAACTAAATAAAAAATACTTTAAATAATTTTCAACCATCCTTTTAAAAAAATATCATAATATACATCAATTGCAATCCTTTATATGCTCCCATTATTTTTATTTTATTTTCATAATAACAAACTAATGACTGCATAGAATCCCATATAAACAAAATGAATCCAAAGTAAATAGTAACATAAAACATTTTCTATGGAGAAACAATATGTCAATATGATTTCCCCCCTTTACTTATGTCTTGAATTCTTTTGTATTTGAAAGTTAAAGTAATTGGAAAAGTGGCAATCCCCACTACACATGTAGGTTGGATTTAGGCAAATGAATATGACATGTATATGAAATTGTGGGCTTAATCTCATATGTAAGAAAATGTCTCCAAAAATATGATTGGACAATTAAAATTTAGAGTGGAAGTTGATTTTTAATACGCTTTTCTTTCTTTCTTTCTTTTTTTTCCCTTTCAATAATGTTATTGTCCATTTTAAAAGTGCAAGATGAAACAAGTCAACTTCATTTATGTTCAGCTTAAATTTGGCATTGCTCAACTTGACTTGGATTTGTAATTTGTTCAGAATTTTGAGCCTAATCATGAATTTTTATATATTTTTTAATTTTTTTATATTTAAATAGTTAATATATTTATGACAATGATAGCGTAATATATCAAAATAAAAAGCTTAAAATTTTTTATCAATAACTTATAACGATAATGATAATAAGTATGTTAAGAGAATAAAAAGAAGTAGGAAATTATTTGGAAATGACCAAAAACAGGTTAAATACATTATAAATAAGCCCGATATTCTTTTATTGAAGCATCAACTCATTAATTAAATTTTCAACATACACCTATTTTTTTGAAAATAAGAAAACTTCGAAATAATACTTCAAGGAAAAAATAAAAAAATTGACGGACTTTGACAATAGGTCCACGGAAAATAATTATTTTATTTATATTAATATTAATTTCTCTGGACAAGTTATAATTAATTTGCCTCCTATTAATTAGGCCAAAAACGAAACTATTCAGAGAAAGCGAGATACCAAAGTCCAGTTCATCTTCCATAAAAAAATCGCCGCTCTCTGTCTCTGTATCTCTCTCTCTCTAAAAACAGACGCGCAGGCCACCAAACTCAAAAGAACTGCACCAATAGAACCTCCGTTTCTAGAGAGAGAAAGCTCAATCCGAAGAATATACTTACATGATATATATATACACATAGACAGAGAGAATTGCAGCTATATAACCAGACTTGAACAACCTATACATATACATAAAATCTCAGCATTCTTCACTGTGTGTAATGTGCACGTGCAAATGCGAATGAACTGCTAGAGAAAGAGTAATTTCGGACTTTTTTTTTTGAATTTTTTTTTATGTATTGCAGATCTTGAAACCCTAACGGAAGAAATATTCGGTTTCTTGACATTAAACGGTTCGAGAGACGGCACTGGTTAAATCAATTTCCACATTTAGTGCAGTTTCTCGAGATTTGAATTCGTATTTGGATTTCGGTTGGGGAAATTGAATAGGAAAAATCAGCGTGTTACAAAACGTGGTTTTCGGTTTGGATTGAAGGAATTTTGAAAATCTGACTGAAGGAGTGGCGGCGGAGGAATGGATGATAGGGGAGGAGGAGGATCGTTCGTGGCGGTGAGGCGAATTTCGCAAGGGCTCGATCGAGGAAGTGCGTGCCATTCGACTTCTGGTATATTCCTCTTTCTTAGGCAACTTTTTTTCTATTTGTTATTTCTTGGTTTTTTTTTTCCCCTCTCTATCTTTTCATTGTTTACCTAACTTTATATCCTCATTTTCGTCTCTCTCTCATCCTTTAATATGCATATTGTGTGAGTGTGCAGTGAATGTTTAGGAAGTTCTGGATAATTGAATTGGAAAAATTACATTAATTGATGCCAACTTGCGTTGAGATTTGTGGTTAGTTTTCTTTTTTCTGATTCCAAATTCGGGTGTTATTCTCTTCTCTGTGTTTCTCGTGCCGTCTGCTTACAATTTGATTGAGCTTTCTGATACTTTTGAACTTCGATGTTTTACCTTTGTTTTTTTTCCTGATTTTGTATGTCCTTATTGTATATATGCTGTTGAATATATTATCTGTGGCTGGTATATATATTTCAACGTGATGTGCGTTTACTCTTATTATGTGTTTTTATTTTTATTTATCATAACGTACATGAGTCTATTGATAAATTAAAGGTCGAGCAGATTCCTGAATGGGATAAAACCATAAAGTATCTATTACGCTGATGTAAACACTTTCATTTATGGAGCTTTCTATACCAGTGGAACCAGGGTAAATTGCACAGCTTAAAATATTGTTAATTAGTAAACTTCATAGTTTTGTTTGCTTCATTAAGTTTGCTTGCATTTTTTCCCCCCTTTTAATATGTTTTATACTTCTGAAAGTAGAATATGATATTTCCTTATTTCCGTAGCTGCAATCTCATACTTGAGGTTTATTACTGACGAGCAGACAGAGATTTCCCCTTATCTTTGTAAAATATTGTGTTTTCTCAACAATTTAAAAGGGCAAAGGACTGCACATTGTTGAGATTTCATCTCCTGCAGTTCTTGGTTACTTGCATAAAATGCTTGGTGTTTGTTCGATGTTCTATAAAGGAGACATGCTATTATCCAGAGTTTATGAAAACTTATAGATATTTGCATGGAGAAACACTGCTTGTCATTTGTGAGTTATCAATGCTCTACATTCTTCTGGAGGAACTAGGAAGCTGACCTATTTTCTCATTTGTGTATAATTGCCGATGCTCATGCTTAGCCGATCATATACCAGAATTAGAACATATGCCAGCATGTCTCCCTGTTTATTTTTGTCAATCATTTTCTTTTGTTACAGTGGAGGTTGTGGCAGGATCTGCTGCATGGCTAGGCAGGGGCCTTTCATGTGTCTGTGCTCAGAGAAGAGACAGTGATGCTCGCCCATCATTTGATTTGACACCTGCACAGGTAATATTCTGCTTAGTTGAACCCCTTTTTTTCCTTTTTTCCCCCCCTTAGGTGGTTGCTTACTGCTATCTTCATATCTCAACATTATCTGCAAATACTTCACAGGCTAATTCATGTGGCATTCTTAAAGCGCCTTCCATACTAGTTTTTCTCTTATATTATACTTGTTATATGAAGAGCATGTCTAATAGATTTAATGCAGCTTAATTTATACTTATACATTGCCTGTGTCACACATGCTTAGTTGTTTCTCTCACATATCCCTACATAAATATGTGTGTATTGATTTGTCAATCATGTGTTTCAAGAGTAGTATTTTGTTATTCTTTTTGCTCTTCACTTTAGCCCATAATTGGCACCAGATCGTGATGTTTTCTGTGCAAATTTATTTATCAGGAGGAATGCCTTCAGAGGCTACAGAATCGAATAGATATTCCCTATGATAGTTCCATTCCTGAACATCAGGTGTAGTTCATGAATATGTTATTCATTTGATACTGATTATATATGGCATTTCATGCCTTGTTAATGTAAACAGAATATTAAAGCTACTTCTCTTTCTCATAGATGTTTCTGCTTTTTCGTTTTATAGGAAGCACTAAAGGCGTTGTGGCATGCTGCCTTTCCTGGGGAGGAACTCCGTAGTTTAATATCAGAGCAGTGGAAGGAAATGGGTTGGCAGGGAAAAGACCCATCTACAGATTTTCGGTAAGTCATCACTGTTTCTTTGGATCTCTTCAACCAAATTGGCTTATTTTAGTGATCTCAATTGCTTGTAGCCTTTAATGTCTGGCTTTTGTTCTTTTAGGGGTGGTGGTTTCATATCATTGGAAAATTTGTTATACTTTGCAAGGAACTTTCCGGTATGGTAGTCGACTCTCTTCAAATTCTAACTTTTTTCCCATGTAAAGTTCATCTTTTCATTTATCATAGCTTTCTTTGTTGGCATTTTATATCCTCTTCTTCCTTAGGAAGTTGTAAAAATCTGCTTTATTTCCATAAACATCTCCAGTACATTTTTACATGAATCATCAGAATTTTAGTTTCGCTTACAATATAATTCTTTTCTTTCTTTCCTTGTAGTTGGTTGGATCAAATAAATAAGTTGTAATATTTTATTTCTTTTATAATTGATAATAATCAAGTTGGTTAGTTATTAACTATTGAAAATCTTAGATTACTGACGGTTTTTTTAATTTCCATTAAAAAAAAAAAAGATCCTTACCGAATCTTTTTCACAGAAATCTTTTCAGGATCTTCTGCGAAAGAATGAAGGTGAACGGTCACTGTGGGAATATCCCTTTGCTGTAGCTGGTGTCAACATCACATTTATGCTTATTCAGATGCTTGACCTTGAAGCAGGTGATTTGTCGAATGTTTTGAGAGAATTCTGTTGACATTGAATATATTACAATAACCTTTTAGTTCCTTTCTCTTTTTTTCCTTTCAAGTATGTCTCTTCCTCAATGGACCTCAATGAATGTTTATAATCTGAATTAGCTGCAGTCTCTATCTGTAGTTTTGTCCAAAAATGTTCATGAGCACTTTGGTCATTCCTTTCTAGCTCAAAGTTTTGGTTTCAAGCAGGCACTGTTAATTTTCTTGGCTTTAGATTTTAGCCTGTGAAGAATTACTAAACTGCAGCAGTAAATTCTTTGGCTCGACTCTGTTGTGTACACAATGGCAATTGCTCAAATGTAAAATACCTTAATAAGCATTTAAGAAAAGTTTATTAATCAGCTAACTGTTGCCTCATCTGTGCAGTGAAGCCCAGAACAATTGCAGGAGCAACCTTCTTGAAGTTTCTTGCAGGTAATGGCTTCCATCTTGACTCTTATCTTATGCGCTTAGGCTATTAATTTGATGTGTTTCTGCAAAATCAATTAAAAACATAGTTTACAGGGTAGGACCTGGCTAGTTTAATAGATTAGCTTACAGGGTAGGACCTGACTAATTTAATGGATTAGTTTACAGGGTAGACCTGACTAAATTTAGTAGATTTTCTCTTTGCCGAACTCTTATATTATTATGTTCCAAGTGTTTTGTCACTTATTGGTGAGTTCTTACCCCATTTTGCTTGACAGAAAATGAATTGGCATTTGACCTTCTATATTGTATCACATTCAAGCTAATGGACCATCAATGGCTTGCCATGCATGCTTCTTACATGGACTTCAATGTAAGTACAAAGTATGCATTAATTATATACAGGAAGTGATGATTATGTTCTATAATATATAACTGAATCAGTCACTTACAAGTGCTTTACTCATTGTTTGCCATGAGTTGGTGGGGATTTCTCCACTTCAAATAAGACCTGATACTTATTTCTTTATCTGGTGTTCTACCTTGGAAAATCTAATCTTTTGGTTATGCTCTGGACTCTGACAATTTTATGCTGAACTCTGCAAATCCTTTTATTCTCTTTTGTTTCTTTCGGGCATAGTTCTGATCTTCTGACACATCATTTTTCCTTTTCTTTTCGATGGCACAATCAGACTGTGATGAAAGCTACTCGTCGTCAGCTGGAGAGGGAGCTTCTCCAAGAAGACATTGCACGCCTTGAAGACTTGCCTTCCTACAGCCTTCTTCGTCAGTAGGGTAGTTAATAGCTTTCACATTTTTGGAAGGTATGAATTGATGTTTCCAGTCCCGACTTGCCATCTGCTGGGTGCTTCCTTCTCTCCTGTTCTTGTCTACCTCACTTTGGTATTTCCAACTAGATAGTTTTGCTCTCCAGTTCCAGATTGGGCTTTTGTTATTTTCGACTGATTATTTGTAAGGGGAGGGGGAAAAAGATTAAGCAAGCCTGTAATGCTGAAGCAAGACGTTAGAATTCATCCTTTCTGCAAGCCTTGGGTAGCAAAATGACGGGCACACAGTTGATTTCCCTTTTCAGGCTGGGAGAATATGTATTTGCTGATAATCGACATCCTTAAAGACACATAGAAACATGAAAAGCCTATGATTCTGGACAATTGATATTGAGAATATGGGTGATCATGCCGGAAAATTGCAATTCTAGTTCCCAATTAGGTTCAGGACATTTTTATTCCTGTTTTAAGTAGATTTTATCCTTTATATTTTTGTTCAGTATCTTAGTTTCAAACAAATTTGTTGCATTATATTTGGAATTTCTTCACCTTGAGGTCATTAATAAGAGAAATTATGATGGCTATAAGAAGAAGAAACTGCAATTTCTTGGGTTGATATGGTGTGGCGTGCATTTCAGGTGGAGTATAGGCAAGGGCCACTGTGGGCTTGGTGTGGAGGGGCTGAGAGGGGTGTAAATGTTGTCAAATGAAACGCAAGTTGTGCGCCGAGTTCACTTTAGTGAAATAGGGCACTATGGCATGACCCATGGGATATATAACTAAAAAAGACAAGAACATTCACGGATTGCATCACATTCAGGACGCAATCCATAGCGTCTAGGCAAATAATATCTCTTTTTGTATAATTCAAAAGGTATATGAGTAATTAAATAGAAAAAAGGAAAAAAAAAGGTTAAATTTCAGCATCATAGCTTTGGTTACACGTCGACTACAGTGGAGAGGATGTGATGCCGGAGGTGACTTTCAAAAAAATTAACTTTTTAAGAGAAATTGCTAGCTACTGTACCAGAAAATGCCACAGGTAACAATCAGTCAACTTCAGAGTGCTGGTCCAGAGTTACCTGCATGGAGGTATATATATTATCCCACATGAGATGCGAGTTACTGTTCGAGAAGGGCATACCCAACTCGTAGTCAACTCACAAAGCACTCACTGGCTCATAGACCCAGACCAAGTTGGAATGTACAGTAGATGCTACCTAGCCAAGGAAGAAACATATGTGATACCTTGCCAGTTGGTATACATTTACATTTCTTGAAATTTGGATAATTGTCATTCATAATTCAGCTGAAGAATAAACTTTTTTTTTTTTCAAATGAAGAATAATTATAATTATACCTTTTAAAAATTTTGAAACATTACAAGTAAAACCTCCAAACAAAGGGATATAAATTGTAATTACACATTAATTCAAAAGGTACAAAATTGTAATTACGCATTAACCCAAAAAATACAATCATAATTATGCATGAACTAATCTAACAATGGGAATCATAATTATGCATGAACTAATCTAACAATGGGAAACATAATGATAATTCCAAACCTTAAGGTAATTATACCAAACCTCAAGAGGTGTAGAGGTAATTATCCATTTAATTAAAGGGAAGAAACACTCCACTTTAAAAATTACAGAAAATAAGTTATATGTATTGCAGCAAATTCAGTTATTTAACTCAATACTCAATGTGCCTTAAGCCCAAGGTTCTTGGGATACTGCTTGGGTGCATTTAGATAAATAATGCAACTCAAAATTAAGTAATATATAATAAACATCAATGTTCACAAATGCCCAAAGTGGCCAAACATGAAGGGGTAAATCAGTCAAATATTTGGACTCCGGACAACAGATAGCCATGGCCATACATATAATCATATATCTAAATTAAAGTTGGCTCATACATGGCCATAATATAGTCAAAGTCTGAATTCAAGTTCATTCATAGACCCATGAGTGAAGGCTGCTCCTCCATTCAGCAATTCCTTCTGGGAACCAAAGGGCAATCTCCTTCCTTGCGCTCTCAACAGCATCACTGCCGTGAATGACATTCCTGCAATAGCAAGGACAATGTTCTCGTCTCAATATTGATGTAAATATTAGTATACATTACGGGATAAGAAAAATTATAACAAGATTACAAAAATATACATAAAATTTTGTTATAAAGAGCAAAGATATACCTGCCAATATCAATGGCATAATCGCCACGGATGGTTCCAGGAGCAGAATCAGCAGGGTTGGTGGCTCCGATGATCTTTCTTCCAGTAGTTACCACATTCTTGCCCTCCCAAACCATTGCAACAACGGGGCCGGAGATAATGTACTCGACGAGCCCATTGAAGAAGGGCTTGGCGGACAAATCAGCATAGTGCTTCTCAGCAAAAGGACGATCCACAGTAATAAGCTTCAAACCTGTATCAAAATTGATGGATTTTGTTAAATTTACAAGCTCGGTAATGACTCTAAAAGAAGATAATTAACCAGCAGTAAATGACCATTCTTATGCCTTTGCGAACAAAGACGAATGATCAGGCGCAGGGATATGTAACAAGATAAAATTTTCAAAATTTTCAATATATGTGACCAACCAACAAAATTGCTCGGGAACAACCCCTTTTTTTCCTTAATTTTGTATTCGTGTGCCTCTAATTAAGCACAAATCATAAGTAATCAAGAGGAAAACAAAATATTAAGACGCAATAATTGCTTGAAAGAAGCATCCATAATCGTATACCCAGAGACAGAAGCCAGCTATCAGTAATTATAGAGGTAAAATCTCATTTCGAATCAAGGAAAAAAGAGAAGGACAAAACAGCAACATTAGAGAATCGAAAGCAAAAGCCAATAGTTCACACTTAATCATGGAAAGGAGTAACCATGAAGTACCAATCGTCATTAATGAAAAGAAGTGATCATATTCATGATTTGGGGAAAAGAACTACCTTTCAAAGTGAAACCTTTCTTTTCAAACCTGCCAATGATCTCGCCGACCTGAAATAGAACAAGTAACATTCAGGGAAACAATCCTTATATACATATACATAACATACATCTACATTTTCTTTGATAGAAAAAGAACAAGATCCACTGATTTCTTAAAATCCCTTACCTTACTTTACTAGACTAAAAAATAAACAAATAAATCATCCAATACATGCATTTCAATACAGAAACAAACATAACCCAGACAAGATTTCACAAGAATAGCCATTCCATGAACAAATACAGCAAAATTAATTAAGCATCTAACAAAATCCAGTAAACCCCTTAAGAAAAATTACAAAATTTGCAAAAATAAAAATAAATAACGAACCAGGCCTCTCTGAACACCGTCAGGCTTGATCATAATGAAAGTCTGCTCCATTTTCACTGAGGCGGGTGTATCGACTGGGGCTTTGAGTTTCAATAGAGTGAGGCTGAGGGAAGCGAGATACAGAGGCAATATATATAGATGGGTATTGCAAATGAATATGTGCTATTCAAAAGCACACCCAAGAAACCCTAGGATCATTTTGCTTTGGAATATTCCGTGAATAAATCCCTTTAATTGATTTTTCCCCCCGTTACTTTTCATTTTCACTGTTTTGCACATGGGAGAAAAAATAGCATATTATGCACCCAACCCCCAACCCCCTCACGCCCCGGGGCGCTCTTCTTCTTGAAAAGTTTTTACATGAAAGAATTTTGCATAAGAGTGGAAATAAAGAGAAGGAATTCGTTTTTGTCTAAAAAGGTGCCTTTGCATATATTCTTGAAATTGCCTAATAGTGGTCCAATATCTCAAAAAACTTACTCTTAGAGCAGGGGTTAATTACATTTATCTCCCCGTGAGATACGATATTTATCAATTCACTCCCTCGTAATTTCAAAATTACCAATGATTCCCTAATGAGTTTACGAAATTACATGATTGTTGGACGAAATTTGATGACATTATTCAGAAGATTAAATAAGATTGCTAATATATCCTTGTCTTTAATGTTTGAACTTTTACAGATTAAACTACTATTGATAATAATTGTAATAATTATCTCCCTACAAGCACACATAGTAGTTATCATCAAATATAGTTTGGTTTTTAAGAGTTCAAACACTAAAAATAGAGATATATTATGAAATTCAATTGATTTTTTTGATGATATAATCAAAATCTATCCAAAATTCTAATGCAAGAGGAGGTGGATATATCTTAGTAAAGCCGTAAGAGAGTTTCTGGTAATTTTGAAACCATAAGAGTTGAGTTGATAAATGTCAAATTGCAAAGAGGAGGTACATGTAATTAACCATAAAAAATAATATTCCATATCAAAGTGTATTGTCCAAACTTGATTTAGTCAAATTTAACCAATTATTTGGTAAACACTATTACACTTTTTCATAGTAAATATTATTACAATTGTCCCGTGATTAATTTCATTCTCCAAAGTGTAATCCATGAAGGAAATATATAAACTAATGTCCGATTGATTCGGTTGGATCAAAACCTAGTTCAAACTGAAAATTTCAGCCACTCATTTTTTTTGGTTATCCGATATTATTAAAATAGACCAATATTCTTCATCCTTAATAAATACTAGAAATTGTGGCACACTCGATGTGTGTGCCTCTTTTATTTTTTTTTTGCAAATTTAAAAATATTTATTTATTTTTAACAATGAAAAAATTTCATAATCATTAAATATTTTTACTTTAATTTATTATGTAGAATAAAATGGTCAAAAGATAAATTTGAAGACACTAAAGTTGGAAAAAAAAATATAATTGAAGAAAAGAATAAATAAAAAAAGAAATATTAAAAAAGAAAAACTAAAGGAAAATATTTTTGTTATTACTTTATATAACTACATTGTCATTAGTTTTTGTAATAGGGTTATATTTGTACATTTAGTATGACGGACAAAAAATAACTACCTTTGGCCCTCTTGCTTTATATATAGTATAGATTATAGACCAAAAAATGTTGAATTTGTACAATTCACGAATTTCATATTGTGTGGAGAGAGCAATTAGGAATTTGTTTATTTTCAGTTACGAATTTTCTTATGGTTTTGGATCTTGAATATGATGTGCGAAATTAATAAAATAATATTTAACTTGTTTTAATTTCAAAGGCTATAAAGGAAAAGCTTGTAACAATATTTTTTTATTTTTTATTTTTTATTTTTTTTATTATTATTATTTTTTTTTGTTCAATTTAAAACCAGGTACTTGCTTTGTTAGAAAGAAAAACTCAATTTTGGTGAAAGAACGTATACATTGTACTATACAACATTGCCCCATAATTTGTGGGATTTATTCAGTTTATGGACCCAAAAGGATGTAAATCTATCACCCCCATTGCAGCATTAGAATTTGAGGGATGCCCACATCAATGCAAATAAGAAAACTTAACACCTCTTTATGATGATCTGGTCGAAAAAGCTTCATTATCGTCCCAAGAAGATGATAAATAGCTAACTTTGATCATCCAGCTCCAGACGCAACCTTTTATGGAATGTTTAGCGTGAGGATGATCGATGTATGTATTAGCACATGCCGGAAAGAAATATACACCTTGTGACTCTTTATTGCATTCGCCAATCCACTCTTGGATCGTGTCTTCTTTTGGAGAATGGTTCTGTTGGAATGGGCTACTCTGATGTATTGCGATGAATCCTGAAAAATTAACAGCAGCCAACTTAATCGATGAAAATACGAATAACGTGATCTTGAAGTACTGTGTTTATACACAGAGGAAACTTATTTTGGATTATAGAGCAGGTTAGTTTAAGACGAATATATTTGCTACATATGATTGTAAAGTTAAATTCAGAAAGATATTCTGCACCATAAGAAAGCAATGGTTGAACATCTTCTTATTTGAGTCTACCATTAACACAAAAGAGAGGCCGAAATTGATACAGATATAAATATAATTATACAAAGTGTTTATGAGCATATTGATGACATCCACTATGGTAGTCAGAATTTCAAATTTTTAATTCAGCTACATATACATGAACTGCAAAAGAGAGAGTGGAAGAAGGATTACCTTGCCCAATGCTGAAGGCATGACAAGATTTGCATCGGGTGAAATAAATCAAAAAACGAGATTATAAATAGTCGTGTCATTGGCTATTGGAATAGGTGCATATAATTTGGTTTTGTTTCTATACGACTGGCTGATCACCAGTAATCTCCACATGAGCAGGTCCCGTTCTTGAAATGGTGGAACCTGTGCATATCACGGACAATTATCTCCCGTTTAGTCACAAGAGAAATGTATTTGGTTGCATTGTGACAGTCTCCACAGACCCGAAGATTCTTCCTGATGTGAATGGTAGTACCCGTCCGGGTATTCAAAAGTCCAAACGAAATTGCAAGCTTTTCACTGTGAGTGTTCACCAATTTCTCTTGAATGTCATCTTCCACATCATGAATTGAACTGGTATCGGGTATATAGCCAGCTGCTTTAATCCTATTGATCAAGGTTTCAAGATATGCATAGATCTTATCAGATTGGGGATGATTTGTGCTCCCTGAATAGAAAGTGTGCACCTCGTTTTTCAAATCTACGGAACTACAGCCAGGGGTTTTCTGAATCCCTGTTTTTTCCATCAAAGTTCTGACTTTAGCCACTTTCTCCCACATTGATGCTATTGCATAAATATTTGCAAGCAAAACATGATATCCACCATCGTCAGGTTCTAATTCAAACAGCCTATCAGCAGCCTTTTCTCCCAAATCGACATTTTTATGAATCTTGCAAGCTCCAAGCATGGCACCAAAGACATTGACCCCTGGTTCAACGGGCATTTTCTGAATGAAATCCCAAGCCTCATCGAGTTGACCAGCTCGACCAAGCAGGTCAACTGCAGCTCCATAATGATCCATCGAAGGCTCTAAGCCGTATTCCTCCTTCATGATGGTAAAATAATGCCGGCCTTCCTTTACAAGGCCCGAGTGGCTGCAAGCAGAGATTATACATAAAAATGTTACATCATTTGGATTTATATTCCCTTTGCACATTTCATCAAATAACTCCACGGCTTCCCTCCCAAAACCATGCGTTCCATATCCATCTATCATAGCATTCCATGTTGTGACATGTCTCTCGTCCATAGCATCAAAAAGCTTTCTTGCTGTATGAACAGCTCCGCATTTTGCATACATGTCAACAAGAGCAGTCATCACAAATACATTCTTGTCCAAAAGCGTTCTTATGGCAAGTCCATGGATCCACTTTGCCTTCCGTAACACTGATAACTCAGCTACAGCAGTGATGACACTCACCAATGTGAATGAATCGGGTTTCATGTTCCGTTGTTGCATTTCACAAAAGAGGCTAATAGCTTCCATTGTGCGACCGCTTTGTGCATAGCCTAATATCATAGCATTCCATGAAACTAGTGTCTTTTCTTTTAGTTTATGAAATAATTCAGCTGCCACGTCAACTCTTTTGCACTTGCAATACATTGAAATCAAAGAGTTCATGACAGAAACATCGGAGTCGAGTCCTAACTGATCAACTAGCTCGTGAATAAACTGACCATGCTTGACATCACCTAATTCTGCACATGCATGTAGAGCTCCCATAACGGTGACATTAGTAGGCTTCAATCCTTCATCTAGCATCTTTTGGAACAAATCTAGTGCTTCCCCTGAATCCCCATTTTGAGAATGACCATCAATCATTGAATTCCATGATACAACAGTTCTGGAACTCATCGAATCAAAAATCCGTCGAGCAGTCCTAATTAAGCCACATTTTGCATACATGTCCAACAATGCAGTAGCAACATTAACATAAGATTCTAACCCACGTCTCAAAACATATGCGTGAATTGATCTCCCAATCCTCAAATTCCCAATATTAGCAGAGGCAGGCAAAACCGAGACCACGGTAACCATATCTGGGCTATGCCCTTCTTCCTGCATCATTGAAACCAACTCTAGCGCCTTCTTTGGCATTCCATTCTGTGCAAAACCTGCAATCACGGTATTCCAACAGACCAAGTCCCTCTGAGGCATTCTATCAAACATCTTATAGGCCTCATGAATAACTCCACATTTCGCATACAAATTCATCGCACTAGTCATAGCGTACAAATTCGCCGAGAACCCATTCAATATCAACTGTGCATGAATCTCCTTACCCCTTCTAACATCAAAATTATCCGAACAAGCTTTCAATAAATACGAAAAACTATAAACCACCGGTGCAACTCCGTCGTGCTTCATTCGACAAAAGAATTGCAGAGCATTATCAAGATTGGACTGCTGCACATACCCTTTGAGTAAAGTATGATATAGGGGGTCAATCTTCGATTCAATGGGCTCAAACACTTTGACAGCATCGTTTAAGCTCCCGAATTTGGAAAATAAACTGACAAGCTTCGTTTGAAACAGGTGCTCATTGTAGAGGCCATTTTTTATGATGAGGGGAAGAAATTGGTGGAGTTCTTTCATGGAAGTGCATAGCTCGAGGAGAATTGCAGCTGGGTGTTTGTAGACATGAGCAGGGATGTAAGTTCTTGGTGAAAGAAATTGAGGGGAGGCGTAGACTGTCTGCGGCGGTGTCCCGGGTAAAAGCAGCGAGCTCATGGAAGAGGAGACTCTGTGGGTCATGCTGCTCGACGAAAGTTGAGACTGTTACTATGTGGTGAGTTTCAGTTAAATTCGTTATCTTCTCCATCTTCTTTTCTTCAAATCCGCCCCGTCAACTGGGTTGCCGAACCTTTGTCTTTCAAAATTAGGTGTTTTTGGGCCTACTGGCCCAAATGGAGATTTAAGTTTTAAGTTCACTCCAAGAATTGCAAACATGGCAGCCCATATGCTATCGAAATGGGCTGAGAACTATGACAATTTTTTTTGTGATGGTGGTCACCCACTAACATTATTTTGTAAATCATCTTAATTATTTTGTCATGCCATGAATATGCTTGTCCATGACTCATGCAAATTTGAAATGTTACCTCATAATATATCCTGTAACAATATTTAGGATTGTTAAGGAATGATAAATGCATCGTGGCATGGATTTACATTGGCCATGGCACACAAATCACTGAAAGATAATTCGATTTTGCATGTATACTCATGCCATAATATAAGAAAGTTGAAATGTTACGCCATGTGCATAGGGCATGTGTATCAGTGCACAATAGGTTTGTCAAGGTGCATATGATATTAGAAGTCACTATTGTTTGTGTTTGTGACCTATATTATTATGTATCAAAGTATTCAATTGAGTGCAATGTGATGAACTTCTCACAATGCGGCTTTTGGAAACTCCATCGCGTGACGATGTATTCAAATGTATATATATAATATTATTGATTTGCAATGGATACATTGTAATGAAATATTTTGAAAAAAGAATTAGTAATAATCAATAATAATGATAAATAAATAGATACCATGTATAGTTCACATTAATATTGTCCATCAAACAAAAAGATCATATCATCATGCAAGACCGATTTTCATGCAATATATTATATATCAAAATATTCAATTTTGGCTAATATTAGGGTCTAAATGGCTTGTTGAATACTAGACTACTAACTGGGCGAGATTGGATAAATTTTTTTCCTCTAAATAATTTTTCTTTATTTGCACAAAAATTATAACTATTCCTTAAGATTATCCAAACTTCCAAAGTGCAAAATTCTTGTTCCCACGCAATTGTAATTACTTTCCTCAACTAAAAAATCGGGGCAAGGTACAAATATTAAGGCGTATAATATTTGATTTTAATTAAAAAGTTTCATTAATTATCATTCTAAATCAACTACATTTGAAGAGACATTAAATTCACTTATAAATAGTAAATCAAAACAATTTTTAAAGAATCTGAAAATTTATTAGATGTATTTTACCAACAAATCAAGCATTTCTTTAAAAATTAAAAATTTTAAATATTCAAAAAATTAAAATTTATTCAAGATTGGTGCAATCAAGGTCAAATTAATTCTATAGTAAATTCTAGTAATTATAAGTTATACTATTTGAGTAATTTAACTGCACAAAATTCACAAAATATTCCTGGGTTATTATTTCTAATATACAAATATATCATTTATGAGTCAAAAATGATAAAATTGCCCGAATAGAAACGCTTAGCAATGAATTATTTATATTACTTGAGGAATTGCCAATATTTATATTACTAAATCTTATTTTATATTAGACTCAAAAAAAAAATCTTATTTTATATTAAATAAGTAAAGAAACAAATAAAAGGATTTGGGCTTTTATATGAAGAAAAAGTCAATTAAATCCATTTAAAACTTTGAGATTTGAAATTTATAAAGAGGAGAGATGATTTCACCATATCGTCCCAACCTCGTCTATTACTAAACGCTAAAGCCTAAAAGTAATTAATGCTCCACCCAATTTCTCACCCACAATGTATTCAGGGAACCCACAGCGCAGATTACAATACACTCAAAATCCAATGAAAGTTTTCTTTCAAATACGTTGCTTTGAATTTCAATGGACAACAGAGGGAGGAGTCTTTCTCACAAGAAGGGTTTACTCGCCATCGCAGCCGCCTGGTGAGTTTTCAGTTTTTGCCACCTTTCTTTGTAAATTTCTTGTAAACTGTTTCGGTCCAAAGCTAATTTATGATTTAGTTCAGAATGCATATGTTTATGACATTCTTGTTTTTGTTTTTGTTTTATACATACAAGTGTAAAAGAGGGAAGAATTTGTAAGATTTTGCGTTTGTTATTCATACGAGAATGGCAAAGAATTAATCTGATGTTTAGAAATAAGTTTTAGGCCCTTTTGTGTTGTTGTGAACTCGGTTGTGCTTTTTTTTTGTGCTGCAGAATGTTGTGGCTTGTCAGGATTTTGTGGATCCCATTTTTGGATGCTTGATTTCTGGGCCTTGTGCAAATGGACCCCCGGTGCAAGAGGCCAAGAGCAGCGAGTCCCGAAAAAACCCAGGTTTTGTAGATAGATTGAGCCCTTCGTCTGATGATGTTCTGCACCGTGTTCTTTCCTATCTTGAATTTGTTGATGTTGTGAGGACTAGCGTGCTGTCGAAAAGATGGAGGTTTGTTTGGACTTCAATGCGTTACTTGAACTTCGACATGGATAGGTTTGTAAAGCATAAATATCATTAGAGGTTTCAACTTGTCGAGCCCCGCTATAAGTTCTGGGATTTTATGAAGCGGCCTTTGCTTCTAAGAGATGGGTCCCAAATTGTACAAATAAACCATGCTTAGAACACACTAATGGAGCAGCTTAATGGACTCCTTCGTGGTGCAGCTAAGGAAAAGGTTCAAGAATTGTGCTTTTTTCTATTGGGATTGCGCTTTTCAGTGGCTGGAATTCCCTTGGGCTCTGTGTGAAACATTGGCAGTGCTTACGTTGAGTTTCCGTGACAGAATCTCATTGCAGCTAACAGCAAATTTTAACAGTCTCAGAAGTCTTAATTTGATAGGAGTTCATATATCGAGACATGTTGAGAGACTACTTTCAAGTGATTATGTTAAGCTCAAGAATGTGTACCTGGAACATTGGTGAGTCGGCTATAGTGAACAGATTAATATTTCAGCTAGCAATCTCAAGAATCTAACAATTGTGAATTTATGCAGCTCTGGGAAATTCTGGGTTGTAGGGGGTTTTGAGTCTGAGCTCAGGATAAGTGCTCCAAAATTGGTGTCCTTCTGCTACATTGGGCCAATGCTGCGTGGCTTTGCTTTGCTGAATAAGGTATCCTTAAAAAATGCCTCAATCCGCCTATTATGAATACCTCAAGGCCTATGAGGATAAAGACCTAAGCCACAAATTCTGCCCTTCAAGGTTCACTGGGCTTGATCATGCCAAGACATTGACTTTGTCCACTCTTGCTGTCAAGGTACGAGGACATTAGCTTTCTTCATTCCTGCCTCTCCTTATATGCAGTAGAATGAATATTATTAAACGTCATATGCACGATGTTCCTCGAAAGACATGATTTATCAATTGCACTCCCGCTTGGTACTTTGAGAAACATATTTCTTTTACATCATAGATTCAACAATGACGATAAAATCTATCTGATGATAAAAAATATCAAGAAAATACCGCAGCTCTCATTTGCAGAAGAGAATTGTATCTTTAAAGATAATTAAGAGGAAAACTTACAAGACATATACTTTTTATTGTTGGGAAAGGGGAAGATGTAGAGTTGAAAATATCAAGGGACAAGGAGCTCCCACCGGGAGCTGGGAGTGAGTGCTGATTTGGTTTTCCTTCATTCCTAAACTACATTAATTTGAATGTACTTGTCTAGTATGTGGACTGTATGAAAATTTATGGGTAGATTTTTTTCTTGAATATTTGAAACTAAATTTCCGTCTTGTTTTAAATGGTAACAAAAAATGTATCTTTGTCAATCATTACCATCTTATACTTGTATATTAACCAAGTTTGGGATATCTACATTACTAACTTGTAATAAATATAAATGTTTGAACTAGTTTTAGTAAAAGGATGAGTTACTGAGAAATCTCAATAATTTGGTCAAAAGGAGAATGCTCATCTGAGTTGGATGAAATGCAATTTTCTTTAATTCGGTTAAAGCACTTTTTGATTGTATCGCTGCTAATGTCGTTCTTTAACCTCATTTCCCTAGCATTTTGCCTCAACAACTAGTAATCTTTCGTGGGACACATTTATATTGGACCAACTGAATCATTTAGTGTTGGAATTAAGATACAACGCCAATCAACTTACTGAAGGTCTTACTGAACCTTGAAGGTCTTCTCATCACATTTAAAGGGGTAAAAGTTTAATTATGCAGTTATTAAATATTTTACAGCTATCTTGGAGGTATATTAAATATTTTACAGCTATTCCTTTTAAAAAATTTCCTGCATATGTTGTCTCTTTGGCATGTTAGTAACTGACAATACAACTCAGACATTCTGTCATACTTTAATTCCGTAGGTCTAATGGGCATGCGTGCAAAATGTAAATTTAAATTTGAGCTATGACATGGTGGCTGCCCTCTTCTCTTTAATTTATTCTTCTTCCTGTTAGTTGTAGGTGCGGAATTTCGATAGCATAATATTCTCTTTTAAAGGTCTTTTTAACAGTATAATCTTCTCCCTGCTGATAGTAATAAGTGAATATTGATGCATACAGGTAGTGTGTCTCAGAAGTCCAATGATAATGGAAACTGTGGTTCTGGAAGAGACCAGTGACACAGCTTCTTTGTTAATTCAGTTAAAATACATTGTGGATAATTATTTCTCCATTCTCTAAGAAGAAGCTGATGAATTGCTTCTTTTAAATGGTTCAGCAGTTTGAAGGTACTATAAACTTCTTATTCCAAATTATGCATATTTTCTTTTTGGCTTTTTGGAAGAACACTTGAAGAAACTTGAAAGACTCATGTGTATGTTTAGTAACATGGCTTCTTAACATGCATCCTCATAATAACTTAGGAGAAAATTAATTCATTCAACTTTATAACTTTGCTTTCAGCTTCGGTGAAAATGTAAATTTTTTTTAAATTTTGTTAATTTCTCAGCCTTAATTTTCCGATCTTTTCCTTGGTTTGGTAACTCAAAGATTTTTAATGTTACTCTTGAAAAACTTAGGCATTATTATGCATATGAGTGATTACAGAGGGACCAATGGGGAAAATCACATTTGGCCTCCTATATTAAATTCATGTTTGACTCCATTCCTGAATATTTGAATTTCCAAGATACAATTATCATCAGTTCTCTTATATTATATGGCTGATCTGAAATAAAGAGAAATATGAAAGCAAAGCCATAGCACAAGCCACTGTTGCAAGTGGATTTACAAGATCAAGCATGAAGTAGATGACTCAATAGAGAGATAGAAAGCTCGATTTAGATTTATTCTGAAAGAAGCAAGAGTAATAATTCATTTTATAATGCTACGGGGAAGGGCATGGTAAATAATATCATATGAAATGAACCGTATTTCAAGTGGTCGATGATAATGCTTATATTCATGGTCTTGATGAAGTAATGGCAAAGGGTGGTTACTTTGCAAATGCTTGGATTTGGCTTTACCAAAACTTTTTTGGTTCGCCCCAACATTCATTATTCTGGCTTTTCAAGTGGTGTATTGTGGCTGGTTACACTAGTTGATTAACTCTTGGCCTTTGACCTCTACCTGATCCTGAATTTTGGTTCAGTTCAGTTGAACTAACGAGCAAGATGGTTTTTAATAGGACTCTTTAAAACCATTGAATACTAAATATGGTAAAGTAGCATTAGTTAGGAATCCTAATTTTGCAAATTATTTTCTGCCTTAAGTTTTTCTTTTTTCCCCTAAAGTCATTATTCCAATGGAATGCAATCTAAATGGGAAATAAAATTGATTAGGATGTAGGGCAAGCGCAAGGTTGGCTTTATTTATAGAAGCAAACTCCAGGCAAATATAAAGCGCATGGATATGATTTTGGCTGGCAAAATATGAGTATTATAATATAATGCACTTCCCCATGGGTATTGGTAACCATGTATCTAGGTTTATGGTCGGGAACTACTTGGCAAAACTAGTACAGATCAAACTAATGAAATTAAGCGTAACAAATATTCTTCCTCTTGAAGATAATTGCGTTTTGTCGATGGATGTAATGCCCACATCCATTCTTTCAAATAATTAACCAGTGAGTTTCTTCGATCGAACCAGACAAAAAGGACCTTTAACAAATGGAGACCATGTGTCGAAACTGTTCTAGCTCACCATCAAAGGACGAGGGTTGCCCACGTTTCAATCTGCCATTGGGATCCAATTTGTTATGAGCTCTTGTAAAGTAAAGAAGTTCTTCTTAAGAGCTCCTCATTGAATGAGTTTCCAAAAAGCAACAAAAGTACTAGAAATAAGTTGATAGTGGCGAACCCCCAAGGTGAAAAGTGGCTGTGTTAAGCCTAAACTGCTAAACTAGTCATCGGAACAACTAAGGGGATGTCGATAAAGGAGAGGAGCGATCTTGCCTTTTTGTGTAGCTATCGCTACTCCTTGGTCCTATAGAGCATTGTAGCTTGGACCTAGGCTCGTGGTCGCAACCACAATCCAACTTTATGGTTGCAACTCTCTCTAGTGACCTTTTGGTCCCATTCATCTTTCTATAACTAAGCATTTCCGATACTTCTTGTTCAAGAAATCTACACAAAACTTGTAAGGTAAAGCTCCATCAAATAGAGATTTTCTTTGGACCGTATTTTGATTGTCAATTTTATATATAAGACCACTACAAGAAAGATTTGGTGCCCATTTAGGTATCAAACAAACTCCATTGCTTTGAGATATTGGTAATTCAAATATTCTACCATGATTCCATCACATTGTGGGCATTTACTAATTAGAAGGATAACATGATTAATTTACTCAAGAGTTGAGAAAAATGGAGTTTGTCCCTTCCTCCCTTTTTGCACATTGTCTCTTGGTTGTTTGCAACTCTCAATACATACAATATCTAACTTATAAGTAATGGGACATTGGGATGTCGCCCCTAAATTATATTCATAGTCTACGTAATCTATGAATATGCAAATTGGGAAAATCATCAGTTATTGGGATCACATGTATGTATGAATTATTCCAATTATTGAGAAATAGAAATACGGAAAAGGCAAGCCATAATAATTGGGAGACCATACAATTTAACTCCACTTAATAGCTTGGATAATATTGTTCCGTCACCTCAACAATATGATTTCTATCACTTTGCCCATTTTTAACCACCGCAGTCAAGGTTCGTAATTGTTGTTCTACATGCATAGTTTTTAAAGGAGAACCCCTTTGCCTAAGGTGGGAATGGATAAATGTAATGGAAAATTACTCTGTGGATTCCTGTGTAGCGGGCACTTGCCTACAAGCGTTTCTCTTGCCTTTTTCTAATGTGAGATGTGCCTAAAAGGTGTGCTAACAAGGCATTCAATTGTTATCCGTTTCTTAGACAAAAGGCTTAAACTAATAAACTTAGTGCTAGAGAGCATGATTGCAATAGGGGAACTCAATAATATAAGGCAGCTCTTCTATCTTGACCACCGCTTCTGCTATCTATTGGGATCTCAACTATGATAAGTGGTAACGATGATGACGATGATGGCGCGGCGATGGCAACTTCTATAATTTAGATGATTCAAATATATGACTTCTATGATTAGATGATTCGAATATATGCATTTAGGATTACCTTTATTGGCTTGGTCTTTATTGGAAAATTTGGATATTTAATGCTCTTTTGTTTATAGAACATATTGATTACTAATTTGGTAGTTTAGTAACTTATGAAGTATGATTATGACTTGAACTATTGCATTTAAGGTTTTATTAATTTTGTTTTAATTGCATGCCCCTAGGATCTCTACATAGATTGAATCATTGAAATTCACTTATATACATGCTATATATATATATATATATATTATAAACTCTCTCCTGCGTCATGCATCGAAAAGGCTAGCGTATTTCACCTTGTATCACCTTTCACATTTAACAACTAATTCACATAAGAGCCGTGTGATATTTTACAAGGATGAGATGGTCATTTTGATTGAGATAAATATTATATGCCTCAAACTTTGACCATTTTCTTTATATTTACGCTTTATTATTTTAGCTTGGAATTGACTAGAACTAATCAGAATTTTCTAATTGGAATCAAGATAGATGCTCATTCACATGCTAAGAAACCATGTTAGCTATGGTCCAAGTAGCTATATGATTAATTTTCATGTAAGCTCAAGTAGACAAGTTATATTAACCCAAATTGATCACACATATCTAGATTTATTATAGGTCACAGGTTATCCATTGCCTGTAGTCACATGTAATAGGTCCACTAGCTCTTGCCCAATAAAATACGTGTAAGTTTACTCGCAGGTAAATTTATCCATCCCCTTATTACTTGCCATTAGGTTATGAAGGGGTACCTATGTGCCAGGTCTAGTGCGGTAGTCGGCGGTACAAGATCACCATTTTATCATTAAATAGTTGGATAATGAACTAAAATTTGTTAGCAAACAAAGACTAGTTACTTTTCAATTGCATTATGAGGATATGGAAGGTGATCAAAGTTCGTGGGAGCAATGTGCAGAAAGTTTCATATTCTTGATAGTAAAGGGAAATTTCTCGAGTAGATTATGCTTTGCCCTTCTAATTATATGTGCCTGTTATGTGATATGATTACTGCAGAATTTTTTGCTAGTTATAGAACTAGGGGGAATTCAGACAAATCAGAAGTTGAGTTGGCGAAGCGATGAAATATGAGGTCAATAAACAGCATGCAAAAATGATTCTACTTGAGGGGGCGAAGCAACAGTCTGTTGGTCAAATTGTTTTAGGTCCTAATATGCCATACAAGTTAAATCCTTGGAGTAGAAATTTTTGGCGGGTTAGCTTCAAATAGGTTAGTTTTTGAAACTTGATTGTCAAGCTAGTCTCAAAAGCCAGTAGGTTTATACATCAGTGTTCTAATATGGTTAGGCATTCTGTTTGAAATTTATTAACTTATCAAAATTGATGCTAGCAGATGATACTGAATGTGCTAGATGCTTTTATGGGAAAAAAGAGAGCTGTAGATAGAAAGTTTTCCATCTTGTTGTATTAATATCTGGTGCCAACACTATGCTTAAGTAGGTTGTACTTTAATGGTAAAAGATCTCTCCTAAAATAGTGAGTGAGAGCGGCGATACCTCAGAAAACTGATGCATTCAATTGAGGTATTGGCTGGGAAGGAAACAGAATAATTGGATGCCATATGTTGCACATGAAATTGCGTTTCAGTTTCAATAAGTAGATTAAATGCCTGAATCAATTGAAGTGACCACTTTTTTGGTAAAAGCACTGCAAAAACTCATTGTTTTTTGTGTGAGTTAGCCATAATCATGAATTTTACTTGTCAAGAATCAAACCACCTAATGTCACAGAGAACTGTTATTTTGGTTGAGCTAGATCCTGTCATTTCATGATACTCTGGACGCGGGAACTAGTCTGTTGCAGAAAAAAGTGAGGCGCATTTGGACTTTAATACCTTTCAATTTCGATATGGAGATAAGTTTCAAAAATAGTTAGATAAAAAGCAATTATGTGATAAATATTTTGCTCTAATTAAATGGGTATTGCATCATAGGGATAAGTGTCCATGTAAGAGCTTCTATGCTTTATACCTGTGTGAAGAGTGTTTATAGTGCACTGTCATTGAAATTGCCAATTTGAACAGTGTTCAAGAACCTAGTATTATAAAGCCAGTAATATTGTATCACTTTAGTGGTGTTCCTTGAATAATTATTTGAACCTTTGACAATGCTTTAATTGACTTTGGTTATTATGCCAATTTGCTTACCTTATCAGAATTTTCCAGCCTTTAAAACCTATGGTTTGAGACTGCTAGCATCACCAATATGTTCTCAATTGATTTCGTGGCCATTAAGATTCTGCAATCTGCATATTGTATATTGTATATTGTATATTGTGATATGGCGGAGCTCCAAGTTCTTTGTATCTGCGCTAGCAACCTTGAATATTTAAATATTTGAAATATGATGACATTTGCTAATGCGGGTCAGTTGTCAAATTTCATACTCAGGGTTGAGCTGAAGGTTTGTGCTCCGGCTGCAGCTAACATTGTCCCTTGGAAATGCTTCCACCTGCGTTGTGGATTTCTATTTACAGCATAGGTACGCATTCATGTGCCATTTTCTATACTGCATTAAATAACTATAGGAAGCATGTAGGTGTTTTCCTTGAAGAGTAAATTTATATTTCAATGGAGATGGTCAAAATTGTGATTTGATACTAAGCCCAATAATTTATATGAAGCATGTGGAGTAGCGAATGCTACAAGTAAGATCCTTATATCTTTCCGACCACCATCCGCTCCTAGCACCCTATAAGAAGACCACTCATTTCTAAAGCTCATGAAGTAATTTGAAAGGATGATGGTATGACAGATGATGTTGCCTCATTGATGTCTTGCCCATATGGAGACAATACAATTTGGAAGTGAAATACATATGAATATGCACATGAATAAATACAAATAAATAAAATTGGTGAAGTAACTACAATTTAACCAAGGAAACATACCAATTGTATTCTGGAAAATAGAAGAAAACATTTGTAATAAAAAATCAATTCATTAAATTACATCATTAGAAGTAAATTATCAAAAAATAAAACCATCAGTTCGGTTGAAAATAAATGCTAACATAAACTAGTAATAGTCACGTGTGCAAAACTTCCTACGTCTTAAATATCATATGTTCAGTTTGAACTAAAATCAATGCCTAATGTGTTGGATGTGTTTCGCATGTGTTCATAAGTTTTTCTTTAATAGATGGAACACATTTGAAGTTGTGGGCATGCTCTTACGTCTAAAATTGTTGTATTCATGGGCAAGTGCTCGACTTAAAATAAATTCTTTTGGAATTGAACTTCTTTACTTAATTTTAGGAACGTACTACGTGCAATGCTAAAATACTTTGAAACATTCTCATATTCAACATTATAAAAAACTACGAAAAAGATTAGCAAAAGGATTCATTGAAATCCTATTAAATTAATAAAAACATAAAATTTTAACTTACCAATATGGCTTCGAGTTTGACAAATTGGTTGAAACCTAACAAGCAAGAATCGTGGCGGAGTGAAAAACAAAACTTGAAAGTGAAATGCGAGAAATATAAAGTTTAAGGAGTGATTTGGTTTGACATTGGTTAAAGAAAACAAAATTAACCGAATTGAAGACCTTTTCAAACTTCAAATTCTAGTGTCGATTGACCTTTCACTTCATATTCTAGAATCCTAGACTTTTATCTAGTAATTTGTTACCAATTTGGCAGTGAGTCCTATACATATATATTTTATAGTATAATATTTGAATATATATTATGTATACATATACTAGTTAAAAGATATTCAGTAGGGCCCAGGGACCCCACTGGAATGAAAGTGATGTCCCCACCGAACCTAATCATTGGTCACTTCGAATATCTTTTTGTTATCATTATATATGTTGGGCATGCACATCATGGGCATTTTCCTCTGGTTGGTTGAACCTAAGGAAGAAGACACTTTCTATATGAATTGAGTTTGTTATTTTAGTGCTTGGTTGTTTACTATTTCTTTGAAATTTTTGTGGACATACTTGTTTCCTCATTTTTAGCCTATGTTCAGACATGTCAATTTCCTAAGCTTATAAGCTAAAACACTGAGAAATTTGTCTTTTACATCACAAAAAGAAACCACAATGATAAATCTGAATAATGCCATAGTCACTCAATAGTTTCTCAGTAACATTAGCTTTAGTAAATCAAATTTTAACCAAATGTCAGCTTTTGACGTTACCAACAGCCATTGAGGGTTGCAATTTAATCGATCTATTCAATTGTTGTTTAATTATTGAATTATATTTATGAAAGGCGTGGGAGAATGAATATTTTTTGCCAGAATATTCAGCATGAATATCAAGTTCTTCGACATTTCTCATAGTACAAAGATAAAGCAGCATGTTAAGTTTCTCTATGTCAATAATTTTTAACAAAAAAGGTGTAGTCTATACATGGTAGGTGCCTCACTGATATTTAAAGTCCCTCTAATAAATTCCCAAAATTTTGGTAAACATTCGTTATGATCAAACTGTAGCAATGCTCTTGGACCTAGAAATTTTCGAAGTTAAAATTCAAACGAGATACTAAAGTCCACATATATCGCCATTTACTTGACAACAAGTTGGTCCGCATGACATCAGTAGCGTCGAAGAGTGAGAAAATGTGAGAGAATGTCTAGGCAAATTATAGTCTGTCATGATATAATCCGCACGTGCTTAAGGCATATAAGCAGCATTTTGGTAATGACAGGCTTAGTAATCTACCTATAGACATTGTCTCTCACATTCTCACTTCACTTCCCAACGCCACTGATATTGTGCGGGCCATCTTATTGTCAAGTAAATGGCGATAAATGTGGATTTCAGTACCTCGTTTGAGTTTCAACTTTAAAAGTTTCTAGATCCATGAGCATTGTCTAAAATTTGATCTTGACGAGTATATCAAAATTTTGAGAATTTGTTAAGGAGACTTTAAATATCAGAGTGGCATCTCCTGTCTATAGACTATTCCTTTTTTGTTACAACTTATTTGACGTAGAGAAATTTGACATGTTACTTTATTTTTGTGCCATGAGAAATATCGAAGAACTTGATATTCATGAGAGATATTCTTGCAAAAAAATGTCCATTCTCCCATGTCTTTCATGAATATGATTTAGGAATTATATAGCAATTGAATAGGTCCATTAATTTGCAATTCTCAATGGCCTTTGATAATCTCAATAGTGTACATTTGTTTAGAATTTGATTTAATAAAACTGATATTACTACGAAATTGTTGAATGATTGCGACTTTCTTGAGAATTTATCTTGGATTATTGTGGTTTTATGATGATAAATATGAAAGTTCTCAAATTCTCAAGAATATTGTGGTTTTGAGATGATAAATATGAAAGTTCTCAATATTTCAGCTCAGAAGCTAAGTAAATTGACGTCTGTAATGAAATTTAGCATTTTGATAGTTGAAAGTCAACTTGAGAAATTCATAGGATTTTGATAAACATCCATCACATTTCAACTCTAGGTGAACTTCCAATATCAAAATGTCGAAGCGAGGTACTAAAGTTACCGTGTATCTCCATTTCTTTGATATACCGTCAAGAACAAGAAAGTGTGATAAATAATGAAGAAGCTCATTGATGGAGATACATATCCCGAGACACTTTTTTCATTACATTCCTTCCTTCGGACACAGCTGAGGTTGTGAGGATTAGTTTGTTGTCAAGATAATGAAGATGAAGATGGAAGTTAGTACTTTGCTTTAGCTTTGACTTGGAAATTTACCTGGAGTTGAAAGTTGAAACATGATTAATGTTTATCAAAATTCTGGAAATTTGTCAATAGAAGTTTAGGTATAGAAAGATAATGCGCGTCTATAGAATGCATCTTTTGTTACGAGACATCGAGAAACTTAAACTATGGCTTTGTTTTGTGGCACAAGAAATATAAAAAATGTTCATTCTTTCTTGTTTATAATTTTTCAATTGCATAAAAATTTCAATAGTTCGGGTAAATTGCAATCCTAAACCCTCTTTCGCAATGCGAAAACCTTAAATATGGTTGGAATTCTGTTTATTGATGCTAATAGTATTGGACTCTGTTGGGCAACTTTGGTGTTCTTGAGAGTTTATCTGTGGAATATTGTGGTTTTCCGACGATAAAAATAAAATATTCAGTGGTTCTGTAAACTTAGGAAGTTGACCTTTGAGAATATGACCTTAATGATCCGTGTGCATGTGTGCTCATGTTTCAGTACAAGTTGATAATTCACACTTCAAACCTTTTGTTGTGCTATATAGGGCTAAGGCCACAAGCTCATGAGTTCTCTAATGTGTCGTCCTGGATCCATGCTTTGATTGGCTCCCATATAAACACATGCTACGATCAATAAGGCGTATGTTAACAGAGGTTAATTTTTGAAGTTCATGAGCTAAAGTAATAAAGACTTTGTTTTTATTATCACAAAACGAGACCACAAAGATAAATTCTAAAAGACGCCACAATGACTCAACAATTTCTCAATGATACTGGAATTAATAAATCAAACATTAACCAAATGTAGGATTTTGAGATTGCCAAAGTTGTCGAGGATTGCAATTTATCGAACCTTTGGAATTTTGTGTAGTTATTAAATTAGATTAAGGAAATACATGATAGCAGACACTTTTGCAAGAAAATCCAACGTGAATATCGTGTGATTGGACATTTGTCATATCACAAAGATAAAGTAGCATCCTAAGTCTCTCGACTTCGAACTCATAACAAAAGAGAAGCAGTATGAGGTGCCTATTTTTATTTTTGATTGAGAACTAGGGAGAGGGGTGTAGGATATTTTTGCTTATGGTATTCTATTTGGTCTTTGGATATTCTTTGTTCTTACAATAGTTGCTAACGTCAATTTTCACATGTTATGTTATTAAGTAGCAATTTTAATTTAGTTAAGAGAATATAGAGTCTGTTTGTCAGTTGATTCCGTAGAAAGATGTGGAAAATAAGGAAGTAATTTTTTACCAACGATTAGAGCTTCCTAAAACTTCTTTAAATATGAGGTGCTGAACTACATGACGACCAGACTGTTCTATTTTTTTTTATAACAGAGTCTGATCCAAAACTTCAGGTTGATACCATTTCAAACAAGTAATCGTAGGTCTAGTTAAGTCCAAGCAATCATTAAATTGGATTGATTGTGCGCGATAGGTGCACAATCAACCAAAAAAACAAGACCAAAGTACATGTTGTTTTGAATTACATCAAACTGTCAATGTTATGTCACAAATTAAATTTCCCATAAACTATTAAAGTAAGGATCTTAAGTAAGGTTCATTACCATGCATAAACATTGAGTGCTTGTCAATAGATTGCTACTTGATCTAAAGTTATTGAGTTATAGGCATTTAATTTTACATTGGCCCCTAGAAGTGATCTTGGAATTGTGGGGGCGTGTGGATGTGCACATGATGAAACGAAGGTAGCTTCAACCTATTAACTTCTTTAGTATTAGACGAATAATTTTATCTTAAGACCATTGTGTGTCTTTCTTTTTTAACTTTTGGGCTTCTTAAAGGCAGTTGCGATGTTGCATCCACTTTTTTAGAAGATATTGCAACATTGCACAAGTTGCAATTGTGTGGTCAAATTTTCTTTCTTTAGGTTCAGGTATTATAAATCAATGGGTTATAAGTGCAGCTACACCCCCTGAGATCTGGCGTAATTACAGATGGACCCCTCTGGTTTGTAAAATTACATATACTACTCCTATCATCTGCAAAAATTATAGAATCCTAATGGAATAATGAAATGCCAAGATATCCTCGGGGGGTCTACTTGTAACTATGCCAAACCTCGGGGTTTACCCATAGTTATGCCAAATCTTAAAGGATGTAGCTATCATTATCCCTAAAAATATGTTTGGTTAATGTTATTTAATGTATTATTTAATACTAATTATTTAGGTAATCAATATATTATTATCAATAAATATTATTTTTTGATAAATATTTTTTTATTAATACATGGTAAATAATAGTTTCCTATTATTAAAATTCATAGTTAAAAAAAAAAAAACTACTATATTTTGATAAATAATTTTCTGAAAAAATCTAATTTTTATATATTATTAAGAATATTAACTTTTTAATAAATAATATCAAAATATTATTGAAAAACTAATATTATTTTTATTAGAAATAATATTCTCTAATATTGTTTAACAATATCATTTTTGATATACTATTAGAAATTATTTAGTAAAATGCTTATTCAAAGATTTGTAATTAAAGAGTAATATTTAATTTTTCAATAATATTTATAATAAGTTATTATTTTAGAAATAGTCACATCCCTGAGGTTTGTCATTACAAGAAGATCACCTCACATGCGTGCGAAATGCATGAAAGTTTGATTTGCATGAGGGTAGAATTGGATTATCATCCATTTTCTTTGATGATGTCAGAATCAATTGATGGTTGGACCTATATAAGACGTCCGTTAATGACAGGGGGTTTAGGTGTAATTTTCCAAACCTGAGGGGCTCTAGGTGTACTTAAGCCCATCCTCAAGGAGTGTAGCTGTAATTTTCCCTGAGTAAATCTCCAGCTTACTCTCAAACTGCCGAATTCTCTCTTTCTCTCTACCCCCGTAAGGTTTTAGCAAGGAGAAATCATCTTCAATTTTCCTGGTAAGTTTGTGTTGTCTTTTGCTGAAAAAGTACTAAACTAATTGAGTAATTTTTTTGTTTGAATTCTTTGTTTTGCATCTGAAATTAATTTAGACTAATTGATTTCTTTTGGTTTACTTCTAATTTCCTCGAGATTTTAGGTTAATAGAAATCACTAATTCTCATGACTACATGAATATTTATCAATGTGTATTTGTTCTAAAAATTCATCTCAAGCACAAGTTTATGTTTAGTAACAAATTTTATTTAAGATCTTTAGTTTGATAATCTATGGTAAGTCTGTTTTGCGGCATGAAATTGATTGTTTAAATGCAATTCTTTATCTAGTTGTAGAATTTGAACAACCTAAACTTAGGCCTCGCTTTCTTGGGTGATTGTACATAATAGATGCACAATCAGGCCCAGTTTCGTGTTTGCTTGGACTTCGCAAGGCCCACGGCTACTTGTTTGCAATGGTATCATCTAAAGTTCTGAATTGGGCTCTGTTATTAAAAAAATAAAAGAAAATGGAGCAGTCTTATTGTCATGTAGCTTTTCACCTCACATATAAAGAGGCTGGAGGAAGCCCTAATCATCATCCAAAAATTACTCCCTCATTTTTCACACCTTTCGCTGCAGCCAAATGAGAGAACAGGAGTTGTGGCAAAAAAGTTGATGCAACATAAAAAAGGTTACAAACTTATCATTTTTCCTTCTGTTTCTTTAACATGCTCATAGCAATTGGAAGAATGCTTGCATTCAATTGTGATCTAGCATTCATTTCTCGATTTATTCATTTATTCCTATGCATTTTTTTGCAGCAAAATACATATAGAGTTGGATTAAATCTCCACAACCTCCAGAAATGGCCAAGAAAAATGAAACACACATGATCATTGACCACTTTATGATATTCTTTTATTTCCTTTTCTTTTGTGATCGTTATATATGTTCAGATCTGTGGATTTTCTGGTTCAATGAATCTGAGCAAGAACAAAATTTTCTAAATGCATTGATTTTTAATGGCGGCTTGTTTTTTTATTTCATTGAAATTTCTGTGGAGGCCTCTGTTTCTCTCCTTTTTGTTATGATTTGAAATTAAATGTGGACAGGTAAATTTTCTGACAAAATGAACGGTAAAATGAATTTTTAGGAAGTCAACGTTTAAGAATGATTCCTTATCTAGAGGAAACCTGACTAGGCAAAATGTCCTGTTAGGAGAAAAAGGGCGGGAAAAAAAAAGAGAGAGAAAATTAAATATTCTATTGGTACTTGGTAAAACTTATATTGGAATATCATATCAGATCTAGAAATAGTGGAGTTATCGGCGTTGATTCTGGTGTCCAACTAAACTTCAACAGACGGTATTGAGGATTTTTTTGTTATTTGCCTTCCTGAACTGTCTGTTTGGATATTGTTATTTGCCTTCCAAAAGTGTCAATTTGGCATTGCAAATCATGTTGGACAATCTTATCAGTGGTTCTTATATATGTCCAGACATAAGCTATCACTTCATGGATATAAGTTGATGGCCACTCACATATGGATGATCCATAATCCCATGTGCCCAAGCACGACCTCTTTATGTCTTACAAAATTTTGGTTTATTTGTAATTTTCGCAAGTTGTGAGAATGAGACTATGAAGTTTCAGAATTCATTTTCATATTTTTCTTAGGTTCTTTCAGCAATTATTTTATCTTAGGGTTTAAGTTTTCTCAGGGCTCATTCTGCTTTGTACATTTCACTCTCTCTCTCTAATATCTGGATCTATTTTTGCTAAACTTTCAGTTATGATTTTTTTTGTACAGCCGAAAAACATTTGCTTTTTGCTGAATCCAGAAGCTTTTGTATAGTTTTCAGTTTGGAGGAGGGGTGTAATACCAAAGGAGTCATTTTTGTGACTGTATGTGGAGGATCAACATATATTTGATGCTACATTTTGCCATTTCATTCATGGATTCCACACATGAGAATTGTGAATGGTCATGCCTTGAGCATGCACGGATTATTAAACAACATTCTGATGATGATAGACTCAGTAATCTACCTATAGACATTCTCTGTCACATTCTCTCATTTCTGGACACCACTGAAGTTGTGCGGACCAGCTTGTTGTCAAGTAAATGGCGGTATCTATGGACTTTAGTACCTTGGTTGAATTTCGACTTTCAAAGTTTCTTGGTTCAAGAGCATTGCTTGCAGTTAGATCATAAAGAGTGTTTATCAAAGTTTTGGGAATTTATCAAGGGGACATTAAATAAGAGAGAGGCACCTGTCTGTAGACTGCAGCTTTTGTGTTTTCGTTTCTTTGACGTGGAGAAACTTGACCAACTGCTTCATCTTTGTACTATAAAAAATGTCGAAAAACTTGATATTCATGTTGGACATTCTAGCAAAAAATGGCCATCCTCCAATGCCTTTCATGAATATGATTTAGGAATTACACAAAAGTTAAATAGATCGATTAAATTGCAATCCTCAACGGCCTTTGGGAATCTCACGAGTCTGGATTTGGTTAGAATTTGGTTTACTAAGGCTGATGTCACTGAGAAATTGTTTAGTGATTGTGGCTTTCTTGAGAATTTATCTTTGGAATGTTGTGGATTCGAGAATATGGAAGTTCTCAAGATTTCAGCTTATAAGCTTAGGAAATTGACAATTGTGAACACGGGCCCTAATGACCGTCGATTCGGTCCATTTACTTTTAAGGGCAAGCTGAAAGTTCACGCTCCAAACCTTTTGTCCTTTTACTATGTTGGGATACGGCCAGTTTATGAATTCTCAAATATGTCTTCCTTGAAGCATGCCCTGATTTACGTCACATATAATCCTGTTTCAAGAGTGAGTTCAGAAATGGGTGCAACGATTTCTGGTCTTGATCATGCAAAAGAATTGTTGTTATCACAAGCTTTTATGATGGTATGTATCTGATGGATATATTATATTATTGCCGAAATTACTATATACATTGTATAGAAGTCTGACAAATGGTGTGCTTGGACTGTCCATTTGCATTTTTATTCTTTGGTTTTCTGAGGTTCTTTTGTGAAGTTTTTGTGCAGTGTAAGTCTTCTTGTTTACTCTCGTCATATTACTTGGGGTCAGCTAAACGTTTACACGTGATTACTTTTCATAATCCGCTTCTAACCTTTTGCATTTTTGCTAGTACTTCTCTCCTGCATTTGGTGGATTGCATGGCAACAATGTTGCGTTTTACCATCTAAGGAGTTTGAAGGTGGAATTGTTATCAGATGCGAACCACATAGAGGGTTTAATCAAGTTACTAAAGCTTTCACCCAATCTTGAAGTTTTACATGTTAATTTTATACAGGTACAAGCCTTTATTGTTGCATTGGTTGTGTGTGTGCGCGTGCGTGTTCATTGCACAAGTTTAATGCTTATGCTATTCTTTTAGATGATATTCATATGACTCGGATATTTGATATCCTTTTTTTATGTCATTTAAATGATTGTTTCTGTAGTTATACTCCGTTTGGGCTTATGACAGGGAATAATACGGAATAATTAGCTTATTTTATATGCTTTTACTGGTTTGAAATGTTCTGAAAAATGGTTACATATGTTATTAATATTCAATCCTCTTTTGGGTGAAAACAAGTTGCTACTCGACGAATATTATAAGCTAAAACAATTTTTTGAAGATGCTTATATGCCAAGACTGATATGGTTTACTGTGTCTTAGACCGGTAAGAAGCGTTATTGGGAATCCAGAGAAGAGCATGTGCCATGTTTGTCCCATCAATTTAAAGAAGTTAAGATTACTGACTTCCATGAGTTGGAA
The DNA here is from genome assembly GCA_014898755.1 of Handroanthus guayacan. Classification (NCBI taxonomy): domain Eukaryota; kingdom Viridiplantae; phylum Streptophyta; class Magnoliopsida; order Lamiales; family Bignoniaceae; genus Handroanthus; species Handroanthus guayacan. The sequence goes on along the minus strand of JACFYI010003551.1, from coordinate 862,710 downwards.
CTCGCATGGGAGTTTATTAAGTTTTTCCTTCAAAATGGAAAATCTTTGAAGAAAATCGAAATCACACCTAAGAAAAGGGAAATGATTGATCCAAAGGAATTATATGCATTGCAAACGGTTCAGTTGGCCTCTAAAGCAGTTTCTCTATCTCTCATATCGATCCCTGCTTCTGGAGAAAGGGAGAAAGTTCAGTTTGTATTGAGAAAATGGAGAATGGCGGTGAGGAGACATATCGAGAAATTGAGGTTTAACTCAAAAAGTCCCATGAGGTATGTTGTTCCTTGATTATTTTCTTCATTTTGAGCTTAAGGAGATATATTAGCCATGATTAGCCATGCAATTGTACCTTTGAAGTGCCAGCATATTATAATACACCTTAATGTAGCAGCGATAGTCATTTATTTATGTGGGTTTCTCCATTTCTCTGTTTCTATTAAGAATGTGGAATGATATATTTCTGAAACTATGGTATCTCTCGCAAAGGATGCAATTGTAAATTTGACTGTGGTGTGATCTCTGGTATAGGGTTAGCATCTTGGTGGTACTAGTCGGCTACTACAACGAGATCTTGTTTTTCTATGTTTGTTTGACTAAAGTTACCAGCAAAATATAACTAGAAATATGGCATTGATTGGTCGTGCTGTAGTAAAACGTGTTCTATTTCTTGTATTTATTTGTTGTTGCAAGCTAATGATCGACATGTTTTATATTTTCAGGTACCAGAAGTCATGCTACCGTAAAGCACCTCTTTTCAAATTGGTAAAACAACTTCGTATCAAGCATCAATAGTCTCTCGGACATGTTTTTCTGCATCAAGATTCGCGATTAATGCTGTCTTAACGTCTCTACAGCATCTATCTGTTAGCAGCTTATTGTCTTCATTTTGAGATTAGTTTTGAAGAACAAATTCTTGGTCTCAAGAACATTCTGTGTTGTTAGTTTCTGCTGTTCAGACAATACTGTTTGTGTGCTTCATCAGATTTAGTGGGTCATTGGTTATATAATTGTGTGTTATATATGGTCATGTGAACACTTAATTCTGAAGGCATATCTCTGTTTTTTAATCTCTTGACTCTATTTTTTTGGGGATATTCTATTTTCTTTGTTTATGTTCTATTTTTTTTATACATGTTAAGTGTATTAAATATTTTTGTAGATGAAACTCTTGATTCGGATGCGAAAGGAAATGTAATAATTGTTAGAACAAAAGATTCAAAACGAAGCCCTATGTTACCATTAATAATCATTGCCACAAGATTATCACCTTTTATTCAGAAGTTCATTTGAATTAGGGTGGTAATTGTATTGTGTTAGGTTGGTCGTCATTGAGGTAAGAATATTGCAATATTTTTGTTTAGTACAAATACAACACGAAAATTACTCAACCCAATAAGCACGAATCCAATTTGAAAGTTTGGGCGTGGAACATTCGCAGGCCAACACCCACCCTGTTAACTCGTGCATTTGAACCCCTGATTTTATCCATTTCCGTTTGTAACAATTTTCCATTTTTGCAATTAATAACTAATCTAAAAATACCTACATTTTATTTTAAAAAGTTAAAAAAAAAAAGAAAAAATCCACACATTGTATCAATTATTATTCTTGTATTCATTGTTTTCCTTAGGCTAATGGGCTACCTAATAAATTTATCGTATTCATGAAATAACCTAAAATGAAATTCTAACACATTCATAATCTTCGTGTTGTCTATCAAGTCGACCCAATACCAACTTACCCTGATAATTTCCAACTCAAATGAAATTGGCGTGTTGTGTTGCCATTTCTAGTACAAATAAAAGGTGATCTTCCTTGATCTTGGCAAGCTGAATTGTCCACAAAAAGCAAGACCATTGACAAACATGATACTAGGTGAGGCCCATCCCAAGTTCATAAACATCTCCCCCAAAGATGAACTTAGTCATTCTTCCATACATCCCTTTCCTTTTTGCACATAAAGAAAAGGGTTATCATTATTTAACATTGTTGTGAAGGAAAAGTGTCGGTTCGTATATTACCAGTATTACTTTTTAGTGCATACTCGATACACTTATATTTAATAATTGAATTATATTCAGTATACGCTTGCATAGTGTGAAATTATAAAATGAAAATACTGTATTATGAATGACAACATCATAATTATGTTTATAGAAGTTGTAGCGCACACCAATAAGAAACTGGTAATCATAAGTCTTATAGAAGAAATTTAAAACTAAAATAGAATTATGAATCTCTTAATTAGAGCCAAGTGTTAATCATAGAGTTAAGCATATTAATATTAGTGGAAAAAAAGAAAAGAAAATTAAGTTGGTGAAGGATAAGTAAGTTTCACCTTAATTAAGGAGATGAAGAAGGGGACAAAAAAAAATTGAGACCCACCAAATTGAAATAGTTGATGGCAGAGTATATAATGATGGAAATTGGAAAGAATTTTGAAAGGGCATTGATTGTTGCATGGAATTCAGCACATTTGCTTCAACTTGCAATCTTCCCTTATCTATTGCTTTTTTGAATATTTAGTGCAAAATAATCATGAGATTGTCCCAACCCCCATTGCTAAACTTCTTTTTCCATTTCCACCATATTATGTGTTTTTCCAAAACTCATTTTTGTTCTTTTTTCTTTTTTATATATATCTAGAAATTATTAAGGCACGATTATTATTTAGTTAAACTCACATGTTAGTTTTGTTTATGTTTTCTTTAGAATGTTTCTGCATTTAAATTCTACCGTCTTATGTTAGGGTTGTTATGTGAGAATCTACGGACTTCTTATGGCAAATATTAAAGAACAACTTAATAACACGTATTTTAAGTGAGTTTTTTTTTTTTATTTTTTTTGGGAAAAACATAGGGAAAAAAATAAACCCATGTCTAAAGATTTTTAAACATTAGGCGTAGATGAGTATTTTTACTCGCAGAAGCGAAATACTTGATGTATATATATGTTCTAATTTTCTTTTTTATTATGAAAGTTTTTTAGATATATCATGGATTTTATAGGTTTTAATTGTTAGCTAATAAAAGAGTTAATAGTTAAATTGCAGATATGATATGTTGACCGGCTAAGATGATTCCATAGAAATTTTGGGATTTTATTATTATTATTTTTCATCATGTCTAATCATGTTTAGTAAGATAAGAATTTTAAAATAGAAAAAACTAATGAAAAATGGGGAAGATAGAATGTTGGTAAAAGCAAGGACAGGATATTTTATTCTTCTTCCATTAGTTACAATCAATTTTCTTCACATAATTTAATGTTAATAAGTTTAATACAATTAGACTAGATTTATTTGATAATAAGAATTTCTTATACGTTTTATGTCAATGTTACATAATTTCCGTGTAATTTTTTAGTTATTAATTTTTTGTATTGCTCACTTCATCATACGTATGTATTTCTGTATAATTATATACGTATGAATTCATGATTGAGAAGACGCTTAATTCAGCTTATAAACACTATAAAATACTTTATAAACTCTTGATTACTTAAAAAAATGTTATGAAACTTTTTAGTAAAATTTTTAAAGAATAATTTATAAGCTCCAAATGTAAAGTTTCACAATGTGTGGGTACTAATTGGTTAATTTTTACACGTTTTTGAGATTAATTTAGTACTTGTGAGTTATTGACTCATTATTGATGATCCATTCTTAGTTGATATATAATAACTTTAATTTTATGTAATATATTATATTTAGGGATAGTTATTTAAAAGTACCAAAAGCTATAGCTTCACTAAAAAAGTTGAAAACCAAAAAAGTAGTAATTTTATTTAACTTAATTTCTCTTCACATTTTTATTTTTCTGTTGGGTGACTTGGTGAATTTTTAATAAGCATACACACACACACACACACACACACACACAAAATAGCTATCAACCTTTGGAAACTACTAATAATAAATATTTCAAGGCTCTCTCAAAATATTAAATGTCTTGATATTGAACTGTCATATTTGAATAATATTATAATTATTTAGTTACTTAGAATAGTAATTATATTTTTATTTAGTTGCAAGCTTTATATACCAAACAGCCCTATAAATTCCCATTTTCGGCAACTTAGCAATTTGAATAAAATGGTCAATCAAAATTAAAATCAAAATGGTTCCATTTTATTTAGGTAGATAAAAATTGGGTTAATTATGCTTTGACCACTGAAGAATGTCAATATTTGCATTCACCTCCTCTGAAATTCTAAATATATAAAAAAATGACTAAATGTTTTTAGAGATGGATCATTTGCCTGTATTTAAGATTCATTTATTTTTATAAATTAATAAATAAATTGTGTTAACAAAAATCCTTGGATATTTCATATAGTTGTCCAGAAATCGCATGATTTTGCGATAGGTGCCTTTTACTAGTTAATATACAATGGTTATGTACATACATACATATATTTATTTATTTAAATAGTTGTACAAATTTATTTAGTTACCTAAATACGTATATTTTTAGGCATACACATACATGTATGTATCAATATAATGTTTAACAAAAATCAAATGCTCCATTAATTTTCTGAATATGCATAAATGTATGTATGCGTGTGTGTATATGAAAATTGAATATAATATATATAATTCATAATTTTTGTATTAATTATAAACTGCATCATGTATCTTTTCATATAGTTACATACATACATACATACATATATAAACATATTACTCACTCTGCATTAACAAGTTATTTTGCAAAATATGGCATGATACGAGGATTGTAAATTTGTGAAGCTAATAAAAAATTTATATATTAATATTCAACAATATTAATTATAAATATTAGATGTTAATTCTCAATAAAATTTCAGATAAAGCGGCATAGCTCATTTAATATAGAGTCTAGGGTGCAAAATGTAATTGACTCACAAAATTACAAAACTGTTTTTGATGCTGAGCTAATTATTTGTACTTACATATTCCCTGCAGATTTTTGTACTTGAGCATATCTGTCTGAGGCACAAGGATGGACTGAAAATTCGTCAATTTTTACCAACTTTTTTAAGTTGAAATTTGACTGAGGATGTCATCCCAATAAGGGCTGTGCAAGAAAGCCAACTGATTTTTTTAAAAAAATAAATAAATAAATAAATAAAAGATATGAATATTTGGAGTATTTTGAAAGAATATATTTTAGTGTTAAAATTGAAAAATATGTGGAGAATGAAGTTATTTTGATTATAAATTGAGAGAATTGATTTCCACTATAAATATATTTTTGTCTGAGATTTTATATTTCTTCATAAAATATTTTAGAATAATATAACAACTAAATATCTATACTTATTTTAGAAAATGATTTAGGGATATGCATAGTATATATTTGTTCGATGTAGTATTTTGAAAATAAGTAGAATTTTAAATTTACTATAAAAAATTTCGACATCCGTTATGAAAAAACTGCAGTGAGATTAACTTTGTAACCAGAACTACATATTTTTAGCAACAAATGTATTTTTTTTTTTTTTAAATCACAATCCGTCGCCATGTTTTGAGTTTGCCTGCCATCACTATCGTAGTTAAGGCTAGAATTAACTACAAGAGTATTTCCTTCAAATTCGACTACAACAATTCATAACTAAAATTCTGAATATTTAACATTAGCTATATAAATTGATCAAGAACTGATGGTCTAATTTTTCAGATGTCTTAACAATTATAACTACTATATAATAGATTATTACTCCCAAGGAGCATGCATGAGCACTTGATTACCAAGTGTCAGAATTTCTTTTGTTTTTCTTATAACTCGACTTTCTGCAGAATCTAGTTCATATCAACTATTGGGTAACTTTATCTATCAAATCTTCTCAAACCAAAAAGGAAGATATCTTTTAAACTTTGGGGCAATAATTCTATTATTACCCCCTAAAAGCATATAATATATGACCTAGCTATATATAAGGCAACGCAGCTACAAGATCCCATCCCATCTTTTGCCTTTCATGCATGCTTGTCAAATTATGGCTAGGTTTCATTACATCCAGTATCTCATAATATTTTTATATTTCATAGAGCTTTATTATAAAAATTCTACTTCTTCCAATTTGAGATAGGATGTGGAAATTTGTAAAAAAATAAGCGATCATAATCTATTTTCATGCTGACCGATTGTCGATCAATTCTCTTTTTAATTTATAAGTATTGAACATACACCTAATTCTGAGGTTTATGCTACATTGATCAAGTAAGGTAATCACTCTAGATTTAATTAGGGCATTCTAGATTTGATTGATGGGAACGGCAATTTTCTCCTTCTGAACATATGAAATTAAAATTTAGAGATTTTAGAAATATCAATTTAAGGCGTTAGTATGCATACTTTAAGCAAATTTTCCCAAAAATAATTAGTTATGTGTGCATATAAGCGGACCGTATTAATTCAAAAGAAGAGTGAAAAGACAAGAATTAATTATGACCTAAAAAAAAAAGCAAACAAACAAACAAAGAAAAGAAAAATTGCATCATATATTTTCATTCTATATCCATCTTATGTATTAATACATGAAATGTATATTATTGTGAAAAGAAGTGTATGGTTTGTAATTCTCGTACCAAATTCTGAATATTCAAAATCACACTTTAAACTTAGCTAGCATTTAAAGTAATATATATTAGTGGTTGATATTCTAATATATTTACAAAAAATTTGTCTTAAAAGCTTCTTCACTTTCTTAAAACCTTCTTCACCTTCTTAAAACTTTCAGAATTTCTTTATCATCTCCATATTAAATGTTATTTTTTATATACTTTTAGTTCAAGAAAATGAAGGAAACTTTTAATGGAAAAAACCACTTCATGTGAAGATCTTCAAAATATCAATTGAATATCTTTTGAGCATTCCTTAACGTTCACTAAAAATAATTGAAAATTTCATGTTACCTTTAACTAAAAATATGTATTTCAATTCACTTGAATTTCACTTACTATTTTAACGTTGTAAATTGTTAACAGTCTAATGCCATTTCATATATTTATACTTAATATTAAAAAAAATATATATTTATGCATATGAGAATGGTATATAACAATTGTAAGTAATAATTATATAAAATAATAAAAATCACATCATTTGTACAAAAAAGTAGGGAAGTGAATTATGAATGGGAGGGCTATGGGAATATACATGTGTGGGAGTTATGATAGTTTTTTCCATCTTTTTGCAGGAAAGGGTAGTGTGAGTAGACAAATGCACCCCTCCTCTCTAACCCTATTGGCTTGGATTTGGCCTGCAATTTTTAGAGGCCCATCATTTTCTTTTCCTTTCCTTTCATTGCCTTTCCCTTCTATCTATCTGCCACAGAGACAACATTTGACATGGATGGAAAATATGTTGGACCCCACTAATCACTATACTCCATTGCTTCTAGGAATCTCATACTCGTCTACATACCTCCTTGTCTCCATGTATAATTGAATGGGTTTGTTGCACTTTGCCCCTTGCATTATTTTTAATCATTAATGTACTTTTTCTATATTTATACGGTGTTTCTTCAATTTATTTTTATTATTATTATTATTATTATTATTATTATTATTATTCTTTGTAAAAGAAATTATTCGAAATACTTTAAAAGTAGCTCACGTGGAGCTAAATTAGGCTTGTAGGCACTACAAAAAATTTGAGTAAGTGTCACGGTTAGAAACCGATGTTAATAGGAAAAAGTAGTGATGCAAAGTCATTTGCTACAATTTCACCGTGGCAATGATCCGTGATTTTTGTAAGAGTAGTGGAAAATCCACAACGATTTATAGATCGCAGTGGATATTTTTTACTTCAGTGTAACTACGATAAATGATGCTACCACCATGATTTTTTGGACTATTAGCTACTATATTCACTACGATTGTTAATTTTAGGTTATTGACTATTATTTTTACCCTAACTGTTAATCTTTCAGTTGCGAAAGATCAATAATTTTGTAGTGAGGGATAACCTTCCATCAAGATCGAGAATAGAATAAGCACATATGTATAAAGGTCAGTTTTCATAACCAATTAGTTGTATTCAACTCACCTAATCTTCCACCCTGGTTTCCCAACTTTCAACAAATTCATTATTGATTTAAATATAAGAGAACTTAAGCAGTTGATACATCAGTTGATGCTATCTGTGTGAACGAGATGACCATGCGCCCCTTCTCAAGTTCTTCGATTAAAGGGCTATATGTAACGATGCTTAGTGTTATATGCCCTTTGGTGGAGCCAATGGGCTTGAAACAACTTATTCATTGGGTTTTCTTTCTCATCATTCGAGAGACATTTTAGGAACAAGATCCCGATTGGGTCATTATATAAGAGCATTGGTGACTGATTCTTGAGGCTCAACTTTTTATTGAATTTTTTTTTTATTATCTTTTTGCCATATTAAAATGAAACTTTGATTGTTCAAAGCTCAAGTATTATGGAAGATATAGGACATTGAACATATTTGTCCCTGTGAGTAAAATTGAACTCAAATTTTTTTTTCCAAGAAGGCATGTACAAATATAAGGGTAGGGCTTTGTAGTAGTGGTGTTCAATTTGCGCATATTTTTCTCTATATAATCATACTAATATTATCAATTATGAATAGTTAGACAAGGGAATACATCCTAAATGACATGTTATTGAGTAGCAGTACCATAAAATTTACAGTGAGTTTAGCCATACAAGTTAGCGGGCAGCTTTCACAAAGGAAAGACGTAGACAATACGAGAATGTCCTTTACAAATGAAGATTACATATTGTTCTTTAAATATGAAATTCACATGCAAATTCTTTAACTATATATTTCATATGGAAATTAATTCACTTAATTAATTAAGAAGAAAAGTTTACTGAATAAAATATTTTTCAATTATTTTTTAAGAATAATATATGAAATGATCGATAGCATGCATTTATTCGAAATAATAATACCTAACTTGGGTATTGCTTTAACCACCCCCCCCTCCCCCCCACAAACCCCCTAAATTTATTTATTTATTTGTTTATATATATATATTTTTTTTGAGGTTCAAAAGTTCAAGAATATATAGTTGCATACTAATCTCTTGTTAGAATTGATGTTGGACGTGCCAAGGCACCATATATATATATATATGTATGTATTCCAAACAATACAAGTGTTGACTAATACAAAATATATATTCTCAAATCTAACTCCATTTTTCCTTTATATATATGTTTAAAAACATCAATAATATTTTCAAGTAGGTATAATAACCTGATGATTTGTCCCAGTACTCCATTTTATTTTTATATATAAGATAAGATTAACCTAGCTAGGCCAGCAAGACTTGGTGCAAAGACAAGAATCATTAATGAACCATCTAGAAAGATTTCTTATCATATAAACATCTCAACATTCTGCCACGTATGAATGACTTGTCTTCTTCTTACATGAATGCGGAGCTCATGGAGACAACATGGACCACTTTAAAAAAAATGATAATGACAATATTAAAATAGTTATTAAACACGTCTATTAACTGGCCGTAAATTATAATTTACTTTGATAAAATATAGTACTCTTTTAAAATTTTAATAGGATTATGATAAATTCATCAAATTACCATTAATTATTAATAATTAATTAATCTGATGATGAGAAATTTATAACCAAAGCTATCAACTTATTATTATTGTGTTCAACCTAACTAGATCACTCATCGACTGTTTATATATGGTGGCATTAGAATAAATTTTTTGTAATTAGGGATATTATCTTAAGATATTTTTCTTTTATATAATTTATTAGTGACATAATAAAAATTATTATTACAAAATATTTATTTATTTTTTCCGTTAATTTTTAATATTATTTTATTTGCAGTGGATAGGGTATCATCAAGTGATGGACCCGGCAATAATATATATAGGATAATTTTCAAAAACCTTAGAATAGGGAACCCTAATTAAGCACACGATTAAATAATATACATTGTAGAATACATACATATATACATACACATAAATATATGTATGTATTTTGTAAATTTAAAAAGAGCATGATATATATATTTATGTTAACGATAGTATCGAGTATTCATTAACATGATACATGGATAATTGATACTGTTTAAAAAAAAGGATTATTATAGAAAAATAGAGAGAATGTGCATTTTAATGAGGCAAACGCATTTTTCACTTCGTTTTAGAATATTTTCAATTACTTGAGAAAATATGAAAAAAGACACAGCAATGTTCAAAGCTGTCAGACACGCTTTCGCCCGACCCCTGCGCTAAGTGCGTGATGCTGCAATTAGATTTTTCCTTTTCAGAAAAATCCTACTCATGTCAAAGCAATGTATATATTTGTGATTTTTTGAAATGTTTTTGCATTATAGATATAAATTAAATTAATCGAATAAAATGGAGTAAATACTATTTAATTGATTTCATAATGTCTATTACATAAATCGAGTTCAAACCAATAAACCAATTTCCTAGCTAGATATTATAACACATTAATTATTATTTTTAAAGGAGTAATTAAGCTTAAATATTCATGATGTCAAATGTACAAAATTAACGAGTGTTTAAATTTGATTATTATGTTTAATATTTTTTAATTATATACTAGATTATTTGGTTTCAATCTTCAGGAAAAAGAGATAAGGACTATAGTTTATCTTTGCAATTCATTACATAGGAAATAAGAGGAGAAAAGTGTTGAGTTTCATTTAATATAAATAAATTCCGTCTCTTTGTAATTTATATTTGTAATTCATTAAGTACTATATATGCTAAGATATTCTAAACTAGACAACAATTAATTCAACTATTTATATATATATATATATAACAATTTCATTAGAGAAACTAATTTGTTTAAGCGCATGAATAAAAAGTTATAAAACTAACATACATATATTGAAATAAATTGCTTGTTTCGAACTAGATTGTCATTATTTTAAATCTAAATTTAGTATTCACATTTGTAGTCTACGTCAGCTAAATCTTAAAAAAGAGTTATGTGCGAATGTGAACATGTTACTTAATTTTCTTGCATCTATATAATTAGGGGTCGCCGAAAAGGGAAAAAAAGAGTGAAGAAAGGGAAAGAGAGTAGAAGGATCTTGGGAAGAAAAAGGGGGAAAAAAAAGGAAAACTAAGTTATAGTTCACATTAGTCTCAATCTCTAAGTAATAGTTCACATGATTTCTCGCATTATCTAGATATTCAGTTCGTTGTTTTGATACACATCTCGGATTCCATGCTTTAATTTCTATTATTACTGATTATGTTCTAATTAATGTGTTGCCTAAAACAAAAAATTCGTTCCTACCAAATGTTATCATAACATCATCGCATGCGATGAGAAGTTTTGTCTTTATAAAAAGTTATCTCACTAGGTGTGAGATTAGATCAAGTTATTATAATCTTACTCATTTCTTTCACTATGATACCGAGACTCTGATATTATATCAGAAGTGCTAATGAAAAATTTTAATTAGCCATTTTTGCTTGATATTTCACTGACACAATGATGATAAGTTTCGTATATGCAAGATGCCTCGATGAATGTGACAGGATTAAATTTTATAAGTCCTCCTATAATATAAGGAATTATTATTTTTGTCCTATAACTTTGTCCTTTTCACTTAAGGTCGTGTTTATTTTTGCAAAACATGGTTGCTCTTGTGTCAGTTTAATTTTTGTATATAATTTACTCCTTTTTTTGGACCTCTAGAATTCGGTCTGATTTTGACACATTCCACTGTTGCCATGTCAGCTTCTCCAGACGAAATTGTAGGATTTCGGCCAAAAAAAAAAGTACAAAATGTACAAAAATTGAATTGATGCAGGATTATTTTTGTTAAGAAAAAAAGAACAAGACCTTAAGTGGAAAGGAATATAGTTCTAACACGAAAGTAACAATTTTTCGTGTGATATATATTACACTACAAGAGTTAACGTCATGAAACCGACCATGCATATTAGTCACACAAATTCTCATTATCTTCAATAATTAATCACACATCATCCTTAACTTTATTTAATAACAATAACCTAATTAAATTTTCTTTCCTTCAAAAAACAGTAACCTAAAAGGCCTTAAATTTTTCTGTAAAAAAGAGCCAGAAATTTGTCAGGCACTACTACAGTAGTACTCCTCAAATTATTCTTTATCGAATCCAGACAACCTAAGAAGTAGTAGAAACACGATGATGTATGATCTTGAATTTCACTCCACAATATTCCCATCCAGCCTTTACTAGTTGACCATACGCGCACACACACCCCAATCCAAAACCACCACTATACACACACAAATAATATATATATTTATACATACACGATGTCAAATTTATCCCACATCAAAAAAGTCGAGAGCTTTGAAATATACAGTTATAAGATATCCCCCACCTACCCGTTAAGGTGCTTTATCAGGACAAAATCTCCCACCACGAGTACTGAGAAACAATACCTCGAAGCGGGTAAATATTTCATGCATGTCAAGTAACAAATTTGAGTATTATATATTCTCAAATATAAATTTAAATAATATATATATGTATGTCTGTATATGCCCCCACAAATATGTACTGTGAACATGCAATAATAATATCTCATGTACATATTCCACTAAGGTCTAACAAGAAAGATTTATCATAGAGAGGCCAGAGCCAGGAATATTTTCTTCAAATTATCATCAAGAATTACTTTGAAAAAATATTCAAATAATGGAGGGGGAAAGAGGGTTGTCACTACCCATTTATGATCATCATCATCTGCAGAATATTAATTCCTTCTCTGCTCATCAGAATCAAGAAATGGGGTTTGTACAGTTCGATCACGATCATAATCAGGTTTTAAGCTTTTTGGTGGCGCCAGCGCCGCCCTCACAGCCGCTGGACAGCGCCGCCGCTAAGGCAACCACCGCCAGCACTCATAATGGTTCCTTAGGGTTTAATCATAATGAACTTGTAAATAGACCCTCATGGCATAACGACCAGGTAGTTGGCTATCTTTTTTTTATTTTTATATTTCTTTTTTGTGGGTTTTAATTTCTTGTCATTAATTGTGAGTTTGAATTCTTGATTTATATAAGTTGGTGTCGTCCTTGTTAGTTGCTTCAGTTTTAATTAAGGTTTTGCTTTTATTATATTTTTGTCATCTTTTTTAATATGCGGATTAATTAATTGCTAATTAATGGAGAAATTAATCTAATTATAGGTAGGAGGAGGAGCTCTGGATCCAAAGGCTGTTAATGATGAAAATTGCAGTGGTAACACAAACGAGGGTGGGAATTCATGGTATTATTACATTTTCTTTAATTAAATCCCTTTCTTTCCTTATTAATCTTTTTTCTTATGTATTAAACCCTAAAGATCTGCATATTTTAAGGTCCCATATGGAACTTGAGGAGATCTATCAATTTCTGAGTTTAATTGGCATTGGGAAGATATATAATTTCCAAGAAAGTGGACTAAAAAAGGGTTTTTCACGTACATATTTGTATGCGAAACCCTATCTGTATAAACATAGTTAAGATCCTCATAGCAAGGGGAAGATCCATTATATGCAAAGAAAAATCTTTTTATGATCTTTTGGTGCATGCACATGTACTTAGTGTATAGTGTGATGAACTATTGTGAGGTCTGAGAAGGATAAGTGCGCCTGCTTCCACTATAACTTTCTACCACTAGAAGAAATTGTGATCTCATTTTCCTAAAGGTAATATATACATTTATTTTCTTGGGTTTGTGTTTTCATGAGCAAAAATGTGGCAATTTTGCAGGTGGAGGAGTTCATCTTCAGAGAAGGGTAAGGTGAAGATAAGAAGAAAGCTGAGAGAGCCAAGATTTTGTTTTCAGACAAGGAGTGATGTGGATGTTCTTGATGATGGCTACAAATGGAGGAAATATGGACAAAAAATTGTCAAGAATAGCCTTCATCCAAGGTAATTAATCTAATTAATTAATTCCGTAAATTCGATCTGGGTTAATACATAATCACATGATAAGTATAATTTAGTTGATCAATTGTGTGATTAGTTTTGGTTCAATCAATTGATTTGGAAAAGAATTTTCTAGTTTATGTTATCAAAGAATTAGATCATGGATGAAGGTCAATGAGACTTCGATCATGTTTGACTGATGTTTCTTGGGGTTCTTGCGTTGAAGGGAATTTTTATACGTATTGTATTATTAAAAGAAATATATATATGGTTGGTTTTAATTTGAATTAATTGTGATAAACGAAATGGAGGGGAGGGGAAATAGTACATTCTAATTAGTTGTTTCTTATTTTTAATTAGTACATAGTATATAGTATATATATAAAATTTTTGGATAATTTGTGGGAGGACAACATCTAATTAATTAATCTTAGTAATTAGCAAAGTTCAATTATTATATATCCTACTTTTTGAAGTTACTCTCTAATTCTGCATAATCTTGCATTCCCCAAGCATTTATCTTTCATATGTAGGTATATCATCAATCGAGGAAAATATATATATGTATGTATATATGTGTATATATATTGAATAAAATAAGAAAAATAAGAATATATAGTGCAACATCAAATAAAACTTAGAAGATATTTATCACCAAAACCTCCCTAAACTAACTTACATAGTTTATTTTCCTCTCAAGCAATCTGTTATTCCTTTTTCTTTTCTTTTCTTTTTTTCTCTCTTTTTTTGGTCACATAGACACAATGTTCATATCTTCTTCTTTCTCTGAAAACAATTGTTGTGAAGAGGACAAGAAAACGATATTGTACTGTCATAGTACATTATTTTGATTATTTATCGCTTGAAAGATTTTTCAAATTATTCTACTTCCGAAAACAAATGTGGCAACATATAAGTTATTATTATTTTCCTAATTATCGTAACAATTCACGCAGAAAATCTATTTGACTCAATTAATAAATCTGTTGTCATATTCCATGCATAACATTATTGATTAACTAGATTTTTTTCTTTCTTTCTTTCTTTCTTTCTTTCTTTTTTATTTATTTTTTGCTGTGAAACTTCATAAAAATTTGCTAAAATTATATTGTTTGATTTTTAAGGGCATATAGTATATGGTTAACTAGTTAATTAATAAGCGAAAAACAAGAAGGCACTCAAGAAACTCCTTGCTCTTGCCTTTTACTGGAAGGAAAAAGCAATGGAATTAAACTAAGGAATTGAGAATACAATTATCCTCTCTTTCTTTCTATGATATTTTTGAAAATGGACCTTGGACCAAACTCGACCACAAAAGATTCATTTTCAACATGGTATCAAAACCAGACCCATCTCTGATATTGGGAGTTTATATTAATCCATGCTTCAAATGTTCATTTTTTAGGCATATGTTGTCTGTCCATCGATTTTATATTATTTCAAGCACCAGATGTTCATTCCTAGGCATGCAGGGTGTGTGTTAGAATCCAACATTGGTAAATGCATGGGTTGTGTTAGAATCCAACATTGGTAAATGCATGGGTTGTGATCTCCTTATATAATTTTGGAAAATTTTCATTTCACAAGCTAGCTTTTGGAGTTGAATTAGGTCCAAAGTCCTTTTTCAACATATTGTTATCATTTAATATAAAAACAATATAAGTAAAATTCTCTATTAAGTTGTTAAATAGATGATTGAAACATAGTAGGACTTAACTTGTGTGGAGTAAGGATGTCCGTTAAAATCTCACATTAGTAAAGTATATAGGTACTGGTTTTAGACAATTCTCGCCTCTTGAATGAGCTTGTGGTATGGTCCATTTTCTTAATGTTGGGTTACCCAATGTTGTTAAGACACCCGTTTTATGTTAATCGACACTCTAAATGTGCAGTCCTAGGCATGCGGGGTGGGATTTTAATATGAACCTCTGTAAACAATATGATTTTGAACCATCTTCACTTCCTAGCTTTTGGGATGAGCTAGGCTAATCAAGGTTCATTTTCAATACTGTTTCTGTGTCAGCTTGTAATATAAGTTTTTTAAAGTTTGTTGTAATATGTTTTCAAATTCTTGAAGAAAAGGAACTGATATTTGAGGCTACTTTCTAATTTATTCTTAAAAGATTTTGCTAAGCTTTTCTAAATTTTACACGTGAACTTATGTGAATAGACATCTTCGAAGCTTTGACAAACAATATTTAAGAGATGAACGGATGACAATAGAGCTTAATGGAAGTCGAAAGACAAAAGATACAATTAAGGGGTTGAACGAAGTGAAATAGCTGCATATATATATATATATATATGAGATCAATTAAAAAAAAAAAGAAAAAGAAAAAGGAAAAAAGAGCTTATATTACAGTAATATATTCTGTTACTCAATTACTGCATGCTAACGGTACATTACAATAGTTTTGGTGTGGTGAGATTTCAAAACTATGGACATGAAGAATAATAATTACTTTTCAACTTTACCATTTATATGGCCTTATAAATTAATTGGACTTCAGAAGGATTACTGGTTTTCGCTCTGCAGCAGATTTTTT
>JACFYI010003551.1:828556-840928 GCA_014898755.1 Handroanthus guayacan | reverse complement strand
CATTTAAATTTGAGAAATTGCTCGAATTTGTAAGAAAAATATTATTTTGGAAAAAAAATATGTATGACTCTCTTTTTGTATCTAGTTGGCTATTTGCACCTTTACATTGCTGCAAAATGTTCTCACTCAAACAGATTGATTAAGATGTTTTGGAGTATGAAGTAATGATATTATCCTTATTTTTTGATAAGAATCAAGATAGATACGTGCGAGAAGAATATATATAACTCTTGTTATTTCTTTTCTCTATTTGATACTTTGTTTCCCCCCTTAAACAAACTCTAACCATAGTTAAATAATTTGTTAAATCACTTTCAAAAGGAAAATTTATATCATTTTTCGTCTATGATAAATACAACTTAATCTCAATTTAATTATCATATTATTTTTCAGTAGAATTGCAAATTGAGATAGAAGCTGTATTTTCGAATATAAGTGCATAACTTAATTTCATTAAAACATCAATAACCGGATCATAATATGATTAAATGTTATAAAAAAAGAGTCCAACAAAGGCAAACTCCTGCGGAAAAACTTTCTTCATAACCCAAAAACAGAGCAAACTAACCTACAAAAAAAAAAGTAAAATGAACTAAGATCATGCCTGTGAAAAGGAAGGAAATATTCTATAAATATATCTAACCCTAGAACTGGATGCCCTTTTTGAGTCTTTAAATTTTCCCATTTAAGATTCTTGTCGAAGTTGCCTCAATCTTGTCTCATCAGATTTCGCTCCCATGGGAAATGGGGACGGGATTCCTTATTTCAAATAGTATTTCATCTCTTATTCTATATATTTAAATACATGACATGTGTATTGCATTTATTACTAAATATTTTTATAAGGAAATATTCAATACATGCCTTCATCGCGGCCGTGGATACTACTATCAGCATAATAAGCATGATGAACAACATAACAAATGTCACGTTTTTGCTTGTAAAATTGGTCATTTGTGAACTAGTTAGATTATATGAATAACTTGCGTGTTTCCAAAAAAATTATATTCTCTGTACATAAAAAATAAGATTGCACCCATAAATTTTGCGTAATGCACAACATTTTGTATCACTGACATCACATAAAGAAGGTAAAATTTGATCTTTTGCTCATTCGAGTATATTGCAATTCGGGTGATTTTACATTCCAACTACTAACGGGAGAAATACATTAATTTTGATTATCTCTCTTGTCTCTTTAATGCTTTGTGTCTCCCGTTAAACAAACTCTAGCCATAGTTAAATAATCCATTAAATCAAATGCAGATTGATTCCTGAAATTTATACTACATACAATTTAATTTCAACCTAATTATCCTATTACTTTTTAGCAGAATTGCAAATTAAAATGGAGTTGTATTTTCGAATCTAAGAACACAACTCAATTCCACCAAAACCTCAACAATTAGACCATAATATAATTCAATGTCATCAAGAAAGGTCCATTAAAGGCAGATTTTTTAGTGAAAAAACTTCCTTTGCAACACAAAAATGAGAAGAAAAAAAATGCAGACGAACCCACATTAGTAACTAATGAGAGGACTGAAAAAAAAAAAACCGAATATGATGAGGGCTATACATTAATGAAGTTTTATTTAAAAAAAAAGAACCATTAAATTAGTATTTTCTGCAAATTCTCCAACACAATTCCTAAAGTACTTTAAAATGGCTCTAAGTATTGCTTATTAGTTATTAAATCGATAATAAAATTCTAGACAGGTTTAACACATTAAAGAAAAATTCAATAAATAAATAGTAATATAGTGTATTTATGATGCATAGGAGGAAGCATGCAGTTACATGTTCACACGGGACATGTTTTTATTTCTCTTTTGAAATTTCTGCGTTCATCCTCACAGATATCCATTGTCAAATGTTAACATTTATTTTTTAGTTTCTCTATCTCTTCAATATTAAGAATACAGAAAATTCAAATATTCGATACCCCTTAACAAAAAGGACCAGCATTTAATACCCTTTACCAAAACATGCACTATGCCTTATGTTTTCCTTTGGTTTTGGCGTCTTGAATTTCATTTTTCATGCTATGAAGCAATATTTTGCAAGACTTTGCATTTGGCAACTTCTTATTTAAGTTTGCTTTTATATAATAATCAATTGAAGAATGCATGAAAAGTATAATCTTGAAAGGATTGATATTAAGACCAGAATTTAGGGGAAGAATACTAAATACTAAAACCTCAGGGGTCAAATGGAAAATTACCACTATTTCTCCTGCTGCGCCCTGGTTTGCGCTCCATAGCAACAAGAATGGCTCTGAATTCCAAATTCATGCAACTTTATGGTTCGATGACCTTGAACAATCTTAATCACGTATTAGTTGTAGATGTTTACTTTAATTGCTAAGCTAACTTGCAAACGATTTTCAATTCGATAAGGTTACGATCTGTTGCTGGGCTCGATTGCTGCTTTCTATGTCTTCATGGCGCCTTACACGAAGGTTGAAGAAAGCTTCAATGTTCAGGTATGGCTCATTTAATTCGCTAATTATTTGTTTTATTTTCGGAATTTCAGGATTTTGAGTTGTCCACGCTGATTATTGGATATATTGTTTTGATTTCTGGGTCTGATGAAAATCGAGAAAAGCCCAAGAATTTAACACGGTTTCTATTTTTTAGGCAATGCATGATATTCTGTATCACCGGCATCACATAGAGAAGGTAAAATTTCGATCTTTTGCTCACTTAAGTATTTTTACAGTTTGGGGAGTATTTTATTATCTTTTGTTTGTTTTATTTATTTTACTTTAATTTTGTTTTATTTCCGTGGTTCAGTATGATCACTTTGAATTTCCCGGAGTAGTTCCTCGTACATTTATTGGTAAGATTCTGGCACTATTTTATTCCTGATCGAGTGTATTGTGAAGGTATTTTGTTTCAGTTGCATGCAAAGTCGAAATTCTGTTTGATAGGGATGCTTATCGCCATTTAATTTAGAGGCTTCAAAAATTTGGTTAATGGGGAATCATTTGAATTTCCATATATGAGTTCATAAAAGGATCCTTTGTGTTTCTAGTTCTTCTGCAGACCTTTTGGGCATAAATGATTTTCTCTTATCACACGTGATATAGTGTATGGCCTTACACGGTTCTAGCTTTTGCTGCAATTGATTATAATGTAATGTTCCCCCTTAGAATTTGGAGCCTCTTGCAATGAGATATAGTTCTGCCTCTGGAGTGGGGGTTCCTCTGGCTTTTAGTTTTCTTGACCTCTTGAAGTTGATCACTCTCTGGATTTTACTTGTTGTCTCGTCTGTGTAGAAGTTCCTTGTCATGATTGGAGCCTAATCTTCAACTTTAGAGCAATAATGGAGGGAGAGTGAGGATCAACTTAATGAGGTCTTGGAGCTTCTTTCTTTTACAGGTGCTCTGCTTGTATCAATTTTAGCTTCTCCATTTTTACTAGCAGCAAGTTTACTGCAGTTGCCGAAGATATACAGTCTTTATGCAGGTAATAACTTTTTCCTGTGGCATGTGCATTTGTTTATGTTCTGTTGTATTTATGTTAAGATTCTTTGCCGCGATATTACCTGGAATATGATATGAGATTAGACAGGCACTTCTGCCCTATAGGTTTGTGTATCTGTATGTTTTATTAATTTTTATATCTTTCAGATTCTTGTAGATTTACAACTACTCAGTTGCAAAGGTTGTCTAAGAAAAATCACTGTTATGTCATTCCACAGTTCACTGTGGGTTGTGCTTATACGCCTGATTCACTTACTTTGTGTGATGGGGCTTTTGGTAAAGAAATGTACTTTATGTAATCATAACCTTTTGGAAGGATGTAAGCATGCTAATACTTGGCTCATAAAAGGTAAGCTTAGTTTCACAAACCCTTCCTTGTGTCTTTAACGTGTACAGGCATAATGCTAGTTGATATTATTTCATCTGAATTTTCTCATCTGTTTAGTGAGAAAACCTAGCCATGGTTTCTAATCTCTTGATGATCAATTTGAGTAAATAGCATCATTCGATGCTTGAAGATTTTGGGACGGACCAGGCAACGTCAAATTATGGGCTTTTAAAACAAAAAGTTATGGATCATTGAATGGTGATGATGGGATCAGATTTATCTGAAAGAATGAGAGGGCAATATAGTTGTTCACCATTTTACTTTCCAGTTATTTTCTTTTGCTTTTTAAGTTCAACTTCTCCTTGAACCTAACATCTTTTAGTTGCAAGGGTGTATTTCTAATCTCTCGAAAGGCAGAGGGGGTTTTCTTTTGAATAACTCATTGTTTTAAATGAGCGGATCATTGGTGCTAGAATCATCACATTTTACAAATTCCAAGTTTCTTTGATCTTTCTGTTTGCTGAACGCAGTGTCAGCTTTTAATTCCATATTTTCCCTGCCAATTCACAGTGTTATTTGTTATGTCCAGTTCGTCTGGTGTTAGGTTTCATCATCTTGTATACATTGCGGTTCTTGCGCATTCAGGTATTGAAATACACTTTTCACCCTTTTGCTCTTACCTATTCCTTCTATGTAGAGATGGTAGTGCTGGAAAAAATGCTTTTACCAGTTGATCAAATCTTAGTGTTTTACTATATTTCAGGAGTTTTATTCTCATTTCATTTCAGAAAACTGCATCTACTGTTCTATTATTATGAAGAAGATATCAGAAGCTGGACGTCTATTTATGCCCCTTATTTCCATAAATCGTGCAATCCGTGTTTTATGTCATTTTATAGTCACTGATACAAATTTACTGTAAATTTGAGCAGATCAGGAAGAATTTTGGGTCTCAAGTTGAAGCCTTTTTTGTAATATTGACTGCGCTTCAGTTTCACATGCTTTTCTACTGCACACGCCCCCTTCCTAATATATTGGCATTTGGCCTAGGTAATATTACCTGCACTAGATCAATGTTGAGAAATCATTGTGCTAGTAAATATATCTTCAACAGTGTTCAACATTTCAGTGACTCAATATGCAATCATTTTAGACATTTCATTTTATATTGCTCATGTTGTCTTAATTTTTTGTTTGCAGTTACCTTGGCATATGGGTATTGGTTTAAGGGAAGTTTTTATGCAGCATTAAAATCTTTGGTACGTGTGCCCTGCTGTTAAAAACAAATCTTTGGTGCATTCACTCTATGTTAGGAGTTTATGTCATTTACTGGGTATTGCACCTCTGCATCATTGATACATTTAATCAATGTAGCTTCTATTAGAATCCCACATTGGAAAGCATGATGATTGTGGCCTCTTTATATGGTCCTGCGCAATCCTCACCTCACAAGCTAGTTTTTACCTGTTGAGTTAGGTCCAAGCTTTATATTCAACATGGTATCAAAACCAAATCCATTCTAGATGTTGGGAGTTCATATTATTCCATGCTCTATATGTTCATTCTTGGGCATGTGTTGTTTGTCCACCTGTTTCATATTATCCCACGTTCCAGATGTTCATTCCTGGGCGCGGGGGGATGTATTAGAGTCCTACATTGGAAAAGTGTAAGGGTTGTGGCCTTTTCATATGGTCTTGTGGTAGTTTTTTAGAGTTGAGTTAGGTCCAAGATCCATTTTCAACATGGTATTAGAGCCAAACCCATCTCTGATATTGGCAGCTCATATTATTCCATGTTCCAGATGTTCATACCCAGGCATGTGTTGTTTATCCATCCGTTTCATATTATCCTATGCTTCAAATGTTCATTCATGGGCATGATTGGGGGGGGGTGTTAGAATCCTACATTGGAAAAGTATAAGGGTTGTGGCCTCTTTATATGATTCTGGGCAATTCTCATCCACAAGCTAGCTTTTGGGGCTGAGTTAGGTCCATGCTCTATTTTCAACAGCTTCCAATTTCTCATTTTTAACTTTGATTTCCTTATCACTACTATCTTCAAAATGCTTCATGTTTTCCCTCTTTACCATTTTTCATGTTATTTACCTTGCATTTTATTCAATTTGATCTACAGGCTACCTTATGTGTATTAACTTATACCTATTTAACTTCATGGCTACTTTATTTCATGGTTAGGTCAGCTTCCTACTGATTTAGACCTTATCTTGTATTCTGCAGCTTCAAAGGAGCTTAAGAAAAAAGCTTCTTTTGTTTCTAAAGTCTTTCTTCACAATATAATTGATTCCTTACTCATTTCATGCCATAGCTGATTTTTTCCTTTTCTGTTTTTATTTTCTTCTTGTTTCATTCCTTCTTACATTGTCAAGATTAAGAAGGAAAAAGAAGGGGGAAAAATGCTGGGACAAACATGATTATGATTCATAACATGCAACATTCATGCATCTTTACCATTTTCTGCATAGTGAAATGTCTGTCTTTATGGTCAGATTTTCGCTACCATCGTCTTCAGATGTGACATCTTGTTACTTATTTCACCTCTGGGCCTCGAGCTGCTGCTGGTATGTAATGTAACCATTGACTATTCTGTGGAGATATGCTGTTTTGCTTCTATTATACTTATATTTTCTCTCCTCTCTTGACCGATCGTGAGCTGCTTCATCCTCTAGTGGATTTAGTTCAAGCAATGAAGATTCAATAGTTTTTCATTGTGTATTTGTTTCGCAAATCGTTTTTAACTGTAATTTATCGAAAAGCTTGATATTTAATCTGATGTATCTTATACCTTAATAAGTTACAATGTAGGTTACGCCAGGAGGTTCTTTGTTTTCTCTGCAGCGGCATTAGCAGACTAGTTCCATGAGAGACTTTTTTTTTTTTTCACAGTTGAATTACCTTTTTAGAGTTTTAGGCTCCATTTGGAGCTGGCGTGGATCACTTATATTTTAGTCTTTTTCCTTTCTTTTTTTTCCCCTTCATGGAAAAGTTGTTATTCCTTGCTGGCTCGTTGTCTAATCTGCTGTTGCTGTGCTAGCCTGATGACCTACCTGTTTCTCTAACTCTTTCTTGAATTTATCAACTGCAGTCTAGATCAATTTCTTTCCGGAAAGCTTTATTATCTTGCATGATAACTGCTTTGTTCTGCATAGGTTTGTGATCTTACCATTGCTATTTCTCCATCCATTATGTGTTCAGCTACCATTATGTCAATGATATGAACTACTATTGTCATGCATTACAGGTCTGACAATTCTGGTCGATTCAATTTTTTGGAGGAAGTTCTTGTGGCCTGAACTGGAAGTTTTTTGGTTCAACTCGGTGTTGAACCGGAGTTCTGAATGGGGTGTATCCTTTCGGTGAAGGACTTTCTTTACGTATTTAATATTTTAACTTGAATCACTTGCAGCATACCATATGTGTCTGGGACTGATAGTTTCTGCACATGCTCATTCTATTTTGCTCTTCATGGTTCTTAATTAGGGCGACAATGTTGAATAAAATAATTATTTGTTTTCAGCTAGCTGTTTATGTTCCTTCTTTTTTGCGTAGTTTTAGATATTTCTTTTTTCTTCCTTAATATCCTTCCTTTAGACGCATGCTTTTCACTGGTACTTCACATCAGCACTTCCCCGCTCGTTGCTGGCAGCATATCCACTGTTTGTGGTGAGTGTAAGATTGATAGTTTCTGTTTGAAGTCTTGAAAGATTGGTGTCTGTTTGAAGTTACATATGTCGAAACTATGCACCTGAAATGTACCTTTCTAAGTGAAGAAAGCATGTCATATTTGTTTAGATTTTTTTGCATATATAAAAATAGTTATGCTTTCATAAGTCACTCTTCCTTTTCCACCTGATCTCTTAGTTTTGTGCAAGTAAGTGCACTTCTACTGTAAAACACGAAGCATGCAATTTCATCTGTTGTTTTGTTCAACTTCTTGGCATCTTTAATTACTAATTAGGAGTAATTTGATTCTGTTGCTCAAGAAGACTACACGAGAATGAAGAAACTGTTTAAAATAAGTTCTTGTTGGCGCCCCCCCACCCCTCTCTCCCTCATATGGTATACTTTTGTTGCAGGTGGGTGTTTTACTTGACAGAAGGGTTCGGTTCTACGTTATTCCTGTTTTATCCTTTGTTTTGCTTTATTCAAAACTTCCGCACAAGGTAATCCCTTCAGATTATGCAGTTATGCAGCATTTCAATTCACGTTAATTGTTTTCCAATTTTTCAGTGAACCATGATTTTCCTGCTGCAGGAACTCCGTTTCATTATCAGTTCTCTTCCTATCTTCAACTTTTCTGCTGCAGTTGCTGCTAGCAGAATGTATGTAATTTATTCTAATCAATGTTTGAACATTGCTAAAGAATATCAGAAAGTATCTTTATATTGTTCATGATGGATGTAGTATACTTCGTAGTGTAAGTGTTTTATGCGGTTCCTTTTTCTTAAACATCATCCATATCTATTATGTTGATTTTGATTAGTTTCTTTATGTCGATTTTCTCCAGCTACAACAACAGGAAAAAGAGTTTATGGAAATATCTTTATATTGCCATGCTGGGGTTGTTTCTGATCAGGTAAAATGACGGAGTTTTTCATTCTATTATTTAAGTGCTTTGCCCATATCTGCTGACTTCACATCATGTAGTCTAGGATGTACGATCTTGACATTTATGGCATCATACGAAAACTATCCTAGTGGCCACGCCCTAAAAGCTTTGCATAAGATGGGTAAGCTCTGTCCTTAATCCAAACATAGCACAAAGTTCTATAATGCGTTTGATTTTCTTTTTTGCTTTAACGATAGCTTCGGGCATGAATTGAAAATGCTCATTTTAAACTGCAAATATGTATGATAACTTGATGTTGCTTTTACAGGGCATTTAACGAACAATTCAAATGAAGTGTCGGTTCACATTGACACCTTCTCAGCAATGAATGGCATCTCACGGTTTTGTGAAAATCATGATCCATGGCGGTATGCATCAAAACATTTATTGTTTCATATGTTTCTGTTCTAAATATATCTTTACAGCTTTGTTAATTACTCTCCTTATGTTTCAACCATCTGAATTTTTAAAGGCATATATATTTCCAAAAACTTCACCTTTCTCTGCAAAAGGTTCCCTTCAGGAGACATGCTTCTTGCTGTCTGGCGTCTGCTTTCTCTCTCTTTATGTCTGTACACAAAATTTTGTCTAGAGGATATAAGCGTGAAAACATATAACTGAGTGTTTGATATACGAATTATTCTTACCTCTACGTGGTCCAAACTTGTCTCAGCTCCTGATCTTTATTCTTTGGTCCAGGTACTCAAAAGAAGAAGGGATTCCTCTTGAAGAATTCCAGAATCGAAATTTTACCTACCTTTTGAGGTGAGTTCCTGCAATTGTATATACGTTCATCTAAATTATATGTTCACCTCTCCATATGCTAGTGAACTCTAGTGGAATCGATGGAATGTCTCTCTTTTCATTTAGTTAAAAATTACACATGCCACTCTTGAGGTTTGTCCAAAATATAGGATTGCTACTGCATTTATCTAAATACGGTTATCTTCCTTGACCCCAGATGATATATTCAAGAAAAATGATGAAAATATTGTAAATGCTTAAAGGCACTTTTAACCTTCAAATAAACTTGCCACATACAAACCTGAATGTCCAAATCCTACGACATTGATTCATGATATAACTGATATTATGACTGAATGGGCAGATGTCATTTTTAGACAACTGAGATTTGCCAAAACTGAACATCAATTCTTTTCTTCAACTTCCTTCGTATATATTTACTTCTGGCATCAATTACTCATTTTTCCATTACAAAATAATTCCATGGCCACTATTTTTTTATGTGTTCATTTTTATTACAGCGAGCATGCTCGAATCGAAGGGTATAAATGTCTATTTAGCATAAAGGGATTTTCTGGGATTCATCGTCATGCTGGATTTCCTCCCATATCGCTGGTAAGTGGGGAACCTTTAAGTCATCGTCATTTTGTCTCAATTGGTACTAGCTTACCATGCCCGTTACTTCCTTGTGTACTACAGGTCAGAACACCCAAGGTATATGTTCATGGAAATGGAGATAACGAAGAAATAACCCGTAGAAGCTGGCCGGGATGCTAATTTTCCGATTGAAGAGGTAAAAGCTTGATCAGAAGTGAAGTTTTTTCATGATGTACGTGGTAATCTTATGAATTTTTGAAAATTGATATATTTTTCACAATTTTGTTGGAATGTTCAAATGTAAAAGTCTATTTCTTCGATGAAGGTTATTAGGTTGTTATAATCTAATTGCATTCTAATATTGCCATTTTGGTTTAATTGTTGTTTAACAAATTCTCAAACTCTATAAATTTGTAATTTTATCATTACTAACTAAGTGGACATATTTTGCAAACTCTCGCTGCTTATTTACAATAATTTACAAATTCCAAAAGCTAATTTTTATATTTTTTGGATAATTACCTCAATGCTTCTTGAATCTCGAGGTTTGTCCTAAACTATAGAAACATCTCTTGCAATTTGGGAAATCATAATAATTCCCTTGGTGTTTAGTTAACTTGACGATCTAACATTATAATTCGATCCCGTGAAAACTCTTAAGTAAGTTAAATTAACAATGGGGTCTACTTGTAATGATTTAGTTAATATCTTAGATTTTAAGTGGTCTATTTGTAATATTATACCG
The DNA here is from genome assembly GCA_014898755.1 of Handroanthus guayacan. NCBI lineage: Eukaryota > Viridiplantae > Streptophyta > Magnoliopsida > Lamiales > Bignoniaceae > Handroanthus > Handroanthus guayacan. The sequence continues at coordinate 830,401 of JACFYI010003551.1, read as the reverse complement.
ACTTTATTAAGTTTTCTATAGTTGAACTAACCGCATGTGATGTTATTGTAATTTTTCAAGGTGCAAGGTTCGTGAAGGTAATTATTTCTCTTTTATTTCATAAACTTCAAAACATTTCTAAAGTTCTTATTGCGCGTATTGACCTCTTTCTTGGAAAAAGCCAAGGATTAGTTTTAACAAAAGTCTAGCATTGACTTGACTACTCGCATTTAAAGCCAATCCCGCGTCACCGCTTTGTTTTATATACCACTATCTTTTATTCTTTTACAACCCTCATATTCTGAAAACTCCCTTCAAATTCTCTCTCTCTTCCTCTCAAAATATGGCTTCTTATGGCACCACCACACAGAGAAGATCTCCAAATTCTCCACCTCCTCCAACACCTGACGCCAACGACTCCAAGAATTCGTCTGAAGAAAATTTCTATACTTTCACTCTCAGCTTTTCATGGCCCTTCAACATCCCTTCGACCCCTGAATCTGCTGCAGTTAGGATAATCCGAAACCTAGAAGCCTTCAGCTTATACTATGCAATATTCGTTTGGACAGTTCTCTTCATCGCCCTTATCCCCAGACGTAAAGTTTCAGTCATATATTTGGTTGCAACGACAGAAGTGACGTTTTTGTACTCTCTTCTGCTGCGTGCTTATCCCGATTCTGTTCTTCTTCACAGGATAATCGACAAACGATTCGTGTTTTTTGTTATGTTTGTTATTACAGCTCTTGAGCTGATTCTTACACATGCTGGAGTTCATCTTTTTGTAGTTCTTGCTGCGACTTTGCCAATTGTTGTACTTCATGCTTTCTTATGCAAGACGAAGGATGTGTTTTTGCACAAGGATGGAGAGATGGCTCGCCTTGTGGAAGACAAACTTGGTGATGTTAATCAGTCGGAGAATTTGGTTTGAAGTTATAGTTTTGAGAGGTATGGATTTTAGTTATGTGTAATAATTTGTGGGGATTTAAGAACAAGTGTATTAATTTGTGATGATTCGTGAAATTCTAAGGTTGTTAAATAAGTTTGAGTTTCAATTTCGATTTTGCAATCTTTTTTTCTGTAATATGTCTGACTGCAGAACTCCTAATTTTTTTATCATGTTTGATGGAATGATTTTGGTGAGGAAAAGAAAAGAAAATACTAAAAAAAATATTTTTGCTTGTTTGCTTAGTGGGAAAAATAGTTAGAAAAAGAAAATTTGAGGGAAAATGTAGTTTAATTGATAAAAGTCATTTCCCTTGCAAAATACTGAGGAAAGTAAAGGAAAAATTTATTTATGTTCTATTCTTTTTCTATGTATTATGAATTTTTTTTCCTCAATATTTTCTTTGAAAACGAAACAGATATATATATATATATGTTTCTTATATTTTTTTTTAACTCATCAAAATCCTTGACCAATTGTATTGCTAATCTATTTTAACTTCTTTTTGAGATTTAGGGAATTATTATTTATTTCCCATTGTTATTGCTCCTAAGAAAAATATTTAATACATAGTGAAAGGTAATAATTGACTAAATCAATAAATTTTTCTGACTTCAGTATATCGTGTTAGGTGCAATAGTAGTAGGGAAGGTAATACAAATTTTAAAACCTAAAAAAAGTCAGGAGAAGGTAATAGTAATTACCTGAAAGAAATATACACATACAATACAATAAATACATTCACAATGCAAAAAAATGAGGAAAAAAAATTCGAAATAGAGAAATATTGCCCTTATTTCGTTTTTCATCAAAAGCAAAGTTGGATGTCGCAACTAAGAGGAGAATTTGACCCACCATGAGCCCTAAAATCAGTATCGCAGGGCCATAAATCTCTCTATAATATCAAGTATTTATATCATAAG
>JACFYI010003551.1:806191-817898 GCA_014898755.1 Handroanthus guayacan | reverse complement strand
CTTGGAATTTAGAAGTGAAGTTTTTTTTTTTCACGATTCCAAAATTTTGATGATCATTGATAATGGTAAAAGACAAGTTAATTGTGAGTAACGTATAATTTAATGGTTCAAGTCTATTAAACCTTTATTTTCTAAAACAATACAAGAAAAGAAAATTTATGTCTTAGTTCATAATTGTCAATTTTGTGTTCTTTGATTTTAGCGGAGAATAATATCAATTTTGGCAAACTATTTTCAACTTTAATTTGATGATATTATGTTTAAGGACCGTACTTGCATTGATTGTTCAAATATTTGATATCATCGTAGTTGAATATGTGAATTTGAACGTAATATATAAAAAAGACATAAATTTTGATGCCATTATACTAAAAAGTTCACTATACCAATCAATGTATAATACTCATTACATGGGAAGAAAAATTTGAAGATATTTCTTCAAGATATTTGTTTTGATCATGTGTAACTCCTCTAATTTGGGCCAATAAGAGATCCTATCATACTTACCTGTCTAATCTTAGCACCATAGGTATCCTTAATTTTTCACATAAAATGTGACTCAAAAGTGGTCCAATCTAAGCCAAGTAAGCTTTCTTGCTCTATGAATAGTATGCATAGATTATGATTTATTATTAGATCTTTCATCAATGAAAAAGAATCTCTTTTGAGTCTTTGTTGGGGTAGTTCAACAAAAGAGAGTTAAAAAATGTAGCAAGTGAAGTTCCTACATACAACATATTAGGATCTCCCCATATGGAAGAGGAGAAGAAGCCAAAATCCATATCTAGCACTTGGGTCAATGAAGGATTTGAAGTGATTTGGCAATAGATCTAATCACTAATCTAATGAATCATGAACGATAGACAACTCAAATGTGATCCCTTTTGGATCTTCTTTTGTTTCTGATACACATTTTATAATATCGACTATTTTCCCCATTAGAAAAATTGAGCGAATTCAGAAAATTGGTATATATTGAAGTCTTTTTTCATCTATCGAAACATTTTTTTAAAATAAATATGAGTCGGTGCACTGTTTTGGGACAAAATTTTCACCGAATGTGAGTTAGTAATATAATACTTCGATGCAGTTCGATCTTATCTTTGATGATAGATCTGAATTGTTGTCAATAATGATGACGTGAAGAAGAAAAGCACCAAATCATGAACAAAATGCTGTGATGGTTGAAAACAATATCCTTTGATCATATGCTACATGCATTAGAATCATAACACATGAAGGGTGTGTGGCATAGGTGGGACCCCACCCACCATTAATACAAAAAACATGTAATCACATGATTATTGATTAGTACATGCTGTATATTCCACAAATGCACCACTTTTTCTAAGGCCATGAGGGCAGATGATCAAGATCCATTGTGCATGTTTTTGCACTTTATCTTTCTTTTATTCTTGAAAAAGTTTTGAACAACCACTCATGATGGTTAATCTTTCCCTCCTTCGCAAGTTAAGTTCAAATTCAAGAATCATCCTACCATGTGTATATTAATTACAAGAAGTGTGGTAACATACGTTTGAGCCACTATAAATTTAAAAATGGGTTTTGGTTTTCGGAGTGCATTTTTATTTATTATTTATTGTAAATAATATAGAACCTGCCACATGAGTTTCTAGTTGAACCGTAATGAGTTACTACAATTTAAGTTTATCTCTAAAGAGTACTGGTATAATTTAAAACTGAGATAAATCTAAATTTAGACATGATTCTTGATGTGATATTATCAAAATATACTTAATGAAAAAATGAGCCAAATCTGGGCCCGTGGGATCTGCAACCTAGACTTTAGGTCTCCAGCCTTTGGCTGGATTAATATGTTCTATGAATAGAATATTGTTGATGAGACCATGTGCGCTCCATAACATGCCATTTCATGTATTCTATAAATAGTTTGAGACATTATTCTTAATCAATTTCCAATTGTGAATTGATGATAACTTCATTCATCTCTAGCTTTATAACACAGACATTGCACTATTTTTTGGTTCTTAATTAGACAAACTTAAATGGTCAAGATCTTTTATTAAATCCTGCACTGCAACCTTGACCTAATTGTAGTTATTTTCAAACTCGAGCAATTTCAGCCAATAAAAAGGAATTTTTCATACTATTTAACCAAAAAATAAAATTCCCATCTCATAGTAACTCTTATAACATGAAATTCAATAAAAAGTTTTTATCTCAATTCACAAACTCAACAAAAACACACACACACACACACACACACACACACAAAGAGCCATCCCATTTCAACCCAATGTACACCGAAAAGAAAAGATCACCCCACACACATTTCAAATTCCAAAGGGCATTTTAGTAACTCCTCGCACCTGCCAAACTAACGACCATCCATCAGGTTGTTGTACTTACAAAAGGCAAAAGAAATTAAAAAAACACCCCAATACACACACAGAGAGACACGCCCCATATATATTTCAACAAACATCACAATCCAAGATTATCAGCTTATACAACAATGGCTGAACTAGAGAGCCCAAATGTGATGCCTAAACTCATCACGTTCCTCTCTTCTCTTCTCCAACGTGTGGCCGAGTCGAACGATCTCAACCCTTCATTTCAGTCCCAGAAAATCTCTGTCTTCCATGGCCTCACCAGGCCAACCATCTCAATTCAGAGCTATCTTGAGAGGATTTTCAAGTATGCTAATTGTAGCCCTTCTTGCTACATTGTTGCTTATGTCTATCTTGATCGGTTTACGCAGCAACAGCCGGCTTTGCCCATAAACTCTTTCAATGTTCATAGATTGCTCATCACTAGTGTGATGGTTTCTGCTAAATTCATGGATGACATGTGAGTGTTTCTTGACTCTTTTTTTTTTTTTGTTTAAAGTTGTTTTTGGCTTAATCAATTAACTTAATGGATCTTGATTTGGGTCGGTGGAAATTCAAATTTTCTTGATATTTATGGGAGTTCTTGTAGGTTTCTTGGGGATATAGCGGTGTCTGGGTAAAATTATTTGAAATATCTTATGAGTTCTTATGAGTTTTGACATGTTGTAAGATAATTTTGGAGCTTATAAGATGTTAGATCTTATTTTTAAAGTGTTTGGATGAAATAAGACCGACAACTTATTAGGTGTTTATAATGAAAATTTTGTAATTAATATGATTAAAGTTGAAAGAGTTTGTTAAGATATAAAATAAATTAGAAATTCTTCTACTTTTTCTAAGAGAACTTATAAAATCTTAACATTTTGTTTTGAAGCTTCTAGAATAATTTAATTCTAAGATATTAAACATATTATAAGCTGTTTTTAAGACCTTATAACGTTGGTCCAAACACCGTCTTAGTTCTTAGCTCTTATTGGAGCTTTGAATTTAAATAAGGATTGTGTTTGATTGTGGTTTAATTATGTTAAGCTAATTAATTAGAGGTTTATCATTACTTGTGATGAAGCTTTTTAGCTTTTACTTAATTTTCTTGATTGTCCCAACAACCTATGTCTAATCTTTACAAAGCAACTTAGGTCCAGCAATGAAATCCAGCTTTACATTCCATATTTAAATCATTTTTTTTGTGGCCTTCAAAGGTAGCCCACTCATATAGGTATTAAAGGTCTCAATCCAACATTCATAACTGAAAGCTACATCCCAACAAAGACTTGATACTTACACTTATTCCTATCACATGATGATGAAATATATATGTATGCTAGTAGGAAAAGATTTAATGCACTAATAAATACAAGGGATAATTAATTACCTCAGTATCCCTGAGATTCAACATAATCATATAAACATTTCCTGCTAACAAAAAACTTAAAGAAACTCAACTAAGTGCATGAAAACTTAAGAATGCTAGATTTATTGGGTCTGTTTGTAACAGTTCAGTGAATATATTAAATTTTCAGGAGATCTAATTATAATATTATATCAGTATCTAGCTTTCTGCATCTTACTATAATTTCCCGAACTACAAGGGTGTTCAAGTAATTATCCCTAAATTAAATGATCAACTATAATCTTCTCTCTTGATTTCTCTTATTATTACTAATGACCCAATTTATGTATGCAGGTACTATAACAATGCATATTATGCTAAAGTAGGGGGAATTAGCACAACAGAAATGAACTTTCTTGAAGTGGATTTTCTATTTGGATTAGGATTCCACTTAAATGTGACCCCTTCAACTTTCCACACATACTGTTCCTACCTCCAGAGAGAAATGATGCTGCAATTACCAGAAGAACCCTCTTTAAACAGGTCATCAAAATTACTTCATTTGTGTTTTAATGAAGATGAATCATCCCATCAACAACAACAGCAACTTGCTGTTTAAGATTAATGTTTTTTTCCTTTTTTTTTTAATGTAATTAGGTCAAAAGTAGAGCTGTCTCTTCCTCCCTTTTTTTTAACATTTTTTTTTTTGGAATTTTCTTGGGTTGGCAAATTCGGTCAATTGTTATTTTTGGCCGTATTAGATCTGTGCTGTTATTTTCGTGTTTTTCAGTGTATCTTTCTGGGGAATATTTGGAATTGAATCCATTGGAATGTACAGTTGGTTGTTTCTTGTTTATATTCTTTTCAATTAATTAAGCCCATTTTCTTGTTTCTTGTTTTTTTAAATTTCTTGTGCTGTCAATTTCTTGCTGTTCATTTTTGGAAATAGTTCAATTTCTTACACACAATGCAAGACGCATCTGTCAAATTCTATCATCTTGTTAGTCATAAGCAAGTTTTTCTTGTACTAAACTGTTGCGTCAATCATATATGACAATATCAGCATTTCACTTCATAATCTCGTATATTCTCATCCTGTGATTCACAGTGCACTTATTATATATAATGATGTCACTATTTCGTTTTACGATACTGTATACCAATCCACGGCACATATGTGACAACATCAGTATTAAACTTTGTAACATTGTATATTCTCATCCAACAAAATACAATTTATGTATATATATATTTGGTATAAAGTGGTGGGGTTGAGGAGTGGTTATTTTTAGTATTGAGGACAAGTGATGGAACTTGACAGTTGTATCTGATTAAGGGAAGGGAACATAATACATGTGCAATCATGGAACTATGTACATAAACTTGTGCATGTGCCAACTTGAAAAGAGGGATTGGGACAAGAAAGAACAAAGTCATCCTCTCATTCTTGATCCAACATTAATTTTTTTACTTATTGTTAGGAATTTTAAATGTCTTAATCATGATAATTAAATTACTATTAAAACATTTATTATTGTATTTATGCAATCATGATAATTAAATTACTTTTTTGCCCATCAAGATATTTACTAGTAACTAGTAGATTTTTGGTAGCTTCGGTGGGCAATGCACTCTCTTAAGCTAAACTTTGAAAGGATTCCAATACTATCGCATAATTTTGAATTGAAATTGTATTGAGTATTGGTGGGTAGTGGTTAAGCTGGCTTGTAAGTTTAGTAAACTAGTTTGAGTAAGATTTGATTTGAACTGAAATTTATTAAATTTGAATTTTCTGATGAGTGGAAATCATTATTTTGAAAATATTTGTAAGGTTGTGAAGAATAAATAAGGTTATTTCACCAACAAAAAGGTCACATTTGTTTATAATTTTATATATGTATATACTAAATTTTAAAATCTATTAATTGAATAAAATCAAAATAATAATGTTCTACCACTATTACTAATAAGGATTTAAAAAAAAAATAAAGAGCAATGATATTATTTAAAATACTTCAAAATAATAATTTAAATAGTTTTAGCTTATAAAATATAGTGCAAAATAAAATTCGAGTTTAATTTTATACACTTGTCAAGATCAAATTCGGTTTAAGTCATTTTAAATTTGACTTTGAATTCAAAAGCTTTTTCAATATTCAACTTGATTTATTTTTTTATTTTTGTTTTTCAAATTGTATAATTCTAGACCAAATAATATTAGGATTTGCTCTTTGCTTATTTTTGTGGTCCATACTTTTTCTTGATTTTGACATATATGTTCGTCATTCATGATGCATTCTTGGAGGAATGTTAGTGCACAAAAGTTACATAGTTTTGTAATTTTGTTTGTAAAAAATTTTAAAAAGGAAACACAAACAATAATTTTTAATAAATTATTCTCGTGAAATTTCAAGCAACTAATGCTTAGAGGTAATTCATTTTGGATTACTTATATGGTATTCCCCAATGAAGAGCCGTAGTATCCTCTTATGACTCTTTTGCTTCTAAAAGTTTTTTGCTAAGTGCATTTTTTTTTTCAGGTAAGAGATTTCAATTTTCATTCAAAATACAAAACGAAATTCAACTGATTTTGTCCCCTGTTACAAAAGCAATTCAAGACGCATTTGTGAAAAGGGACAAAGACTTTCCAATCAAACAAAGATGCCCATTTTGTTAAATTATGGGCAGCAAAATTTAAGTTTTTAGGAACAAAAGTTAAAAGACCAAAAGGGTCTTTTTGACAAAATAGATTTCGAAATCTCAACAAAGGATTCAGAATTCCCGTTCAGTGGCCAAGAAGGGCTTGTGATCATTTGGACAGCCTCCAGAGAATCGGATTCAGATTGCCTTCAAGCAATTCCAGCTTTCTCCAATCTTGAGAGCTTCAAAAATTGAGTGAGACTCCGCCATGGTAGCATCGAAATTCTGGCAAGTCGACGGGTGCAATTATCATTAGGAACTTTCAGAAGTGTCTCTTTTGCTTATTAATTTTTCCCATCTTCTTTCTGTGTCAGAAAGGGCAATTTAGAGTTATGAGAAGAGCCCATAAAGACAGTTTTCCCTAACTGCTAATTCCAAGTTGTTACAATTTGTGCATGTGATGTGACTAAAGTGACAACGGGCTATTTACTGGGAAAATTAAGGAAAAAAAATAAGGGTGAGGGCCTTTTTCCTAATGAAGAATTAAAGAAAAATAAGGATAAATAAACTCATAACTGAATAGGATAATTAACTAAATAATTACAAGAATATTTTATCTTTCCCTCCAATTTTTTCATTTATTATGTGGAACATAAACAAGTCCCACTATCTTTTCACTGATGACTGAAGTAATATTGACTTTATAAATCTTCCTTTGGGAGAAGGTCAAGAGTTCAATTCCCCCGCGCGAGAGAGCGAGAGAAAGAGAGAGAGAGAGAGCCAAACCTAGTTGTCTGAGCCTATAACTCAAACAAAAGTGACTTTGAAACGTGATATTTATTAGATTCTATGAATAGATCGAGAGCGAATTCAAGCCGAACCTAGTTGTCTGAGCCCGTAACTCAAACAAGAGTGACTTTGAAACGTGATATTTGTCAGATCCTACAAATAGATCGAGAGCAAATTCAAATAATTAATCCCAACTAAAAGCTACTACCAACGATTTATGCATCACAGTGTAAGGGTAAGGCAATAGAATAGAACATTTTACTCTTCTCCTCTATCTCTGCAAAAAACGATGTTGTGAGATTCGTTGGCAGCTCACTTTCGCCAGCCCTTTGGCGCCTCATTTCTATTGGCCGCCGTCCCAATGGCGATCCGACTTTCTCTTTAAAGATCTTTTGTCCTTTTCAGTTCTTGTTTTTTCTTTCCCACTAGATTTCCTTCACATCGACAATGGTGGTTTGTTTTCTTCCTTCTAGATCCCTCTTTTTTTCTTTTTTTCTTTTTTTTAACCAAAAATTACTCCTTTTCATTTCCGCCAACCACCCTCACTATCATTCACTTTCTTCTTTCACTCCTTTCATATGTTTTTGTCGAGTTTCTTTTTGCATATTTTCAGATTTGAAGTTTTGAAAATCCCTCATCCTCTTTCTAGATCTGAAATTTCTTTCTACAAATCTAATTGCTATGCAGTATTGCTAGTTGAGTTGTTTCAAGTCCCCTAATATCAAGATTGTAAAGACTCTAATAAAGAGTGTTTTTCAAAGTTATTTTCATTCGGAAATGGCTTTGAATCATCAAGTTATTCTCTCATCTTCGGACAGAGAATCTCAAGAAAGACTTAAGACTTCTCACATCGATAGTCATGGCGTTCCAAACTCCCCTGTTCTTCCATTTGCCGTTGTGTTGCTCTTTTTTGTTCCCTTTTTAGGGTTTTCATTATTAAGCCACCAATACTGCTGCATAGTTGTTTATTTTTCTGCCTTTTATCTTTGTTTTCTATTTAATGAAACTTACTTTTATCAAAAAAGAAAAAAAAAAAAAAAAAAAGAGGCAATAGAATAGAAAATCCGACCTACCTGATATCCAGTAACACCATCCTATCATCAAAACCAAACTAAAGAAATTACAATGAAGTTAGAGTGAATAGATCACCAAGTATTTTTTTCCTATATATAGAATTCAAATTCCTTGCTATAAGCAACTATCCGATCCGAAAGAACATTTTTATCATGAATTCCTCCAACTCTTCCGATATTTACTTGCCACATGCGGTATCCTCCTAAGAAACCAAGGAATAAGTAGCGCAACAACAAGCAAAACATCCTTCACAACTCCAGTTGGTTTCGTATTTCCTAACGACCAACCGTAAGCAAACATCATCCCACCCATCGACATAAAAAGCTCCCTCTGAAATGGCAGACTGGCTGTTAGATATTCTATGATGGTTATTGCACTTGAAAGAGCAACTGAATTAGCAACCAAAAACACAGTCATAGACCTAAGATTTCCTGTTTCAGCGTTATTTCTCTGTATCCCCTTTAGCAACTCTGTAATATCTGAGCTAACATTCTGAGACTGGTTTGCAATGGTGATATTGGTGTTTGCGATGGTGATATTGGTGTTTGCGATGGTGATATTGGCCTTGTCGGAGTTCTCAAATATGTAGGTTGGAGGGTTATGCCAGCTTGAAATGTAACTGTTGCTATAAGTGCTGCTACGAGTAAAAGTGTTTCGCGTGCTTGTCCAGGGGAGTCTCGTTGCCATTGGAATTCGAAGTATTTTATGATTTCTGACCATTTCTTTGGTTTTTCTAATGGAGGGTTGTTGTTTGTGAGAGTATTGGAGACAATGTGTGGTTTGGAGGATGCAGAGGCTCCGGCATGATGTAAGATGTCTCTGAGATGGATGTCGTTAGAGGATTCAAACGGCATATCAACTATGTCTGATGCTGTTAGGCCTTTTTTGTTGACAGCATTTAGTTCTAGTTTGTTTCTTGATGTGTTGTTCCAGTTGAGAAGAAGCTGTACACTCTCTAGAATGCATCCATGAGCAATTAATTACACACACACATACAAATGCTTCGTTTCTGTTATGCAAAATTTTAACTATCGATTAGACACTTCATTTTCCTTTTGGTTGATTCTTGGTTCCGTGTTGCTCCGTGTCTGAAAGTTTATCAATGGTCTTTCCACTACCAAGAAACATGTTAAAGGAGGTTTATATGAGATGAAAGGACATAATAACTTAAGGTTGTAATAACCATGGCAATACCAGTACCAGTTATGATGATCGAATTTATCATCAAACATAAAAGTCAAGCTGCATAAACATATTGTCCTCCTGCTCCTGACTTGTACTGATACAGATTTTGTACTAAAACGTGTTTCAAATGATGGATGAAGAGAACAACATATAGCATAGCCTATATGCAAGTATCATGCCCTCCGACCCCTAGATGCAGGATGAAATCAGATTTCATCTTTACCTTCTATCTGGGAGAGGCACATGGCCATAATACTCAAAAATGGTCCTATTTATAACCAAACTGAGATAAGATCCCTACACACGTTAACGATGTTTTGTTATGAAAATGCGGTATAAAGATGAGCTACAGAAACAAACCCTTTTTTTTTTTTTTCCTTTGCATGTGCGGGGATTGTCCCCATCTCACTGTGTATCCCGATGAATTCAAACCCATCCCCGTACAGAAACAAACTTAGTTGCAGGACAACATGATTTATCATTATTATATGTCTGTGTTTGTATATTCTTTTCCAAGTACGATCATATTACATAAATTCAACGAAAAAGAAGAATATATAACAAAAAACAAAGACAAATAAATAGCAACACAAGCAAGACTTACCTCAACTTGTTTCCTCAAAACCGCAAAGTGCAACACAGTATTCCCCTCCATGTCTCCCCAGTTCACAACCTCCTCCATCTCAACCTTCTGAAGCCACTCAAGCAAACTTCCAAGCGCTTCTAACCTAAAACACTTAACAGCCAGATGAAGCACAGTTTCTCCATAAATTGTCACATCTTTAACCGAATCCGGACAAGCTGATAACAACTTATCAATAATCTCAGCTTTTCCATTCATAGCAGCATGATGAATCACCGTCTTTCCATCTCTTCCTGACAGTCGACAGATGTTTTCCGGCCCGACGGCTGCCAAAATCTCTCCCACAATCTCCAGCTTCCCATAAGCTGAAGCTACATCAAATGGCCTAAAACCATCTTGATCAAGCTCTAAGGCAAGTTCAGGCTTCGGTCTGAGGATTTCACGTACGAAAAGTTGCTGATTAGCTTTTATAGCTATGGTTAGAGGGTTCTGCCTAGGATTTAACAGGGTACAATCTGTAAGAATAAAGGGATTTTCTTGGAGTAGTTGGTGTAAACTGTTCAAGTCTCCTGAATAAGCTGCGTTCAATAATTTTTGGTCCATAGTGGATCAAATTAGTGAAGATATACGGTTTGTTGGGACGATAATATATAGTGTGTTTATATATACGAGTTTGTTGGAAATGTCTTGGTTTTGAAATTTGTTAACGATGGTTTCGTGAGCTACTTAATAACTATTGGGATAATTGCCAAATGTCGATCATTTGTCTATTTGAGTTGACTAACTTGTCTCGTAGTTTTGGTCCTATTAGAAGTTTCTTATAAATATCTAAGTTTGATCAAGAATCTCGTTTTAGAGTCTTTGAGAAAAGTACATTAAACTACCCGAATTATAGGCATTTTTACACTTTACAACCTAATAAAAAAAGTTACAGTTTGCCATCTTTTTTTTTTTCATATGATAGATAAAAGTAATTTCATTAAATATTAAGCAAAATAACAATGAAATTAATGTTTATGTCTCCTGAATATGCTGCTTTTGATATTTTCTGCTCCATAGCGTTTCATATATATTAGAGAAGATATATAGTTTTGTTGGGATGATAATATATAGTGTGTCCATTTATACAAGGTTGTTGAAAATATCTTGGTTTTGAACTTTCTTACTGGTGATTTCTTGTACGACTTAAACTGTTGGGATAATTGTCAAGTGTCAATTATTCATTATTTGTGTTGGCTGACTTAATTGCCTTACGTTGTTGGTCCTTTCAAAAGTCACTAATAAATTTTTTGATTGGTCTAAGTTTGGATAAGAATCTCCCTTTAGAGTCTCTGAGTTTGTATTTTATTTTTGAAAATTGATGATTGTAAAAGGTTGCCTACGTTAGTTTTAGTCATAACTTTTAAAGGACAATTATCTCGACACCCCTAGGGTTTCGGTCTAACATCCGTTGTCATTAGTTCAGCTCGTGCAGAATTTAAGGGAGCTTGTTAAGGGGTGTATTTGTAATATTTCAGCCAGTATGTTATATTTTTTAGTATCTAATTGTAACTTTACGCAAGTTCTGTTAAGTTTTGCATTAACTCAAATTGTAGTTTTACAAATCGCAGGATGTTTCTACAATATATGCCGCACTTCAGAGATGTTGAGGTAATCGTTCCTGCCTTTAATGTTTTTACGTTATGCATTCTCACTACAATGACTTAGCCTTCATTCAAATTCCTGATCTCTTAT
>JACFYI010003551.1:777527-787858 GCA_014898755.1 Handroanthus guayacan | reverse complement strand
TTCGTGGGCCCACTTCCAGAACATGGAGTTCATGGAGAAAGGTCCCAACAACACCTCCCCTTCTTCTTCCTCTAGCGAAGAGGAGGATGATCGTAAGAACAGCATCAGACGCATCAACGAATTATACAATCACAGCAATATTCAAAAAGGTATTTTCAGCAATCAAGGCGATTTCATTAATGGGATAGCCCCTGGGTTTCGAATAAAGATCCCGGGCGGCGCTCCTCCCGCCCCCACGAAACTGTACGGTAAATTCAATCAGATGGGTGGTCAAAACCCTAATAACTCTAACCCTAGATTTCCTAACTCTATTGCCAATGGCTATGGCGCCGCTTCCAATAAGGATTTAAGAGATAGGCTTATTGAAAGGGGTGAAAAGAGAAACAGGGTGGGCGGGATTTCAAAGAAAAAGAAAGTGGATACTGGTGTTGATGAGGTGGTTGCTGCAATACACGCGTTAAGAGAAGGGTTTATGAGAATTGAGAAGGCGAAGATGGATATGGCAATACAGATAGAGGAGATGCGAATGGAAATGGAGTTGAAGAGGGCAGAATCGCAGCAGATGCTTGTGGAGGCACTTGCTAAGGCAATCTATGAGAATAGTAGTAAGAAACCGAGAAGAATGTAGGTTGTATTGGAGCTGGATTGAGAATCCACATTCGTACTGAATGTCTGAATGTCTCCATATGTAGGGTATGGAATTAGCGTTCGAATGACGATTCATGTTAGTTCGTCTCCTTTTCCATTTTTTTGCATCCTGGTGAAGGGCATGAAAGTACAGTTCGATCTTCGAATCTTCTTTTCCAATAATTATTTCTTCTATGTTCTATTTTGTGAATACGTGCTAAATTCAGTAAGTATTGGCTTATAAACGATGGGATTATGTCTTCCATATTGTGAGTTATGTCTTCCATATTATGAGTTTCTTGTGCTTGGAAGTTAGATTTTGAAAGGCGCCTAACGCGGAGCATCGAATCTCACAGCATTGGTAATTCTACTTGAAGTTTTTTAGTCGGTTAAAGTCCACTTATTAATAACCTTGTAAGTTTCACGCCGCGTTGTGTGTCCTCTGCGAGCATTTTATTTTTTAGCCCCGAATGTTAACAATAAATGTTTAGTTTCATAATCTAATTACTGATATTAATCAATATTTAGAAATCCATGATACATGATACGAATTACAGAAATAATATTACAACAATTATTTAATATTTTTCATCCATGTTACCTTATATTTTTGTATTCTTCATATTGTTCACAATAATGTAACGATCACATGACACTAATTAAAAAACCAAACACATAACCAATAAGATCTTCAATCCTTGGAACATCATTCTGCCATGGGGGCCATTTATCCAACCATGCGGACTTATTTGCAAACCACCTCCAAGCCAACTTGCTATCCTTTGCCAAACATAATAACGTGGTTTTTGCTGCCTCACGCCCCTCGTATCATTCTGTGCGTGTGTGTGTATTTTTCACTTCGAAAAGAATTGAATCCCCAACTTTCCCTTAAAGGAATTTTAAGGGGAATCATTGCCTCATCACCCCAAGAGGCTTCGGCTGTATCTTCGTGTACATTTATGAAAGATTATCACGTTGTCCTTAATCCCCTCCTACTCTTTACCAAACTGATTCGATTATGTACTTGGTAGCGGCTATCACGTCAAATGGGAACAAATAACACGATAATTTGTTGCACATATTGAACTTACACACCAACAACCAAATCAAGAAACTCTGCTAAGCGTAGACAACTGGAAGCTGAGCATCACGCAATTCTTTTATATTCAACCGTAATTCCTTACATAAATTGTAGACTCACAAACAAATCACAGATGCTACCAAACTACCGGAGAATACATCGTACATTACATTCTCCAAACTAACAATCAGAACTTACAAGATACTCGACTGTCTACCCAAACACGACATATTTACACACAACACAAAACAGTAACAGATTTTATCCACATTGTAAAAAGGCTTGTACGCTCTAGTACTAAAAGACTGATTCATGCCCTTCGATAAATGAGAATTAAGCAAGAAGTTTGGAGCCTGGCATCCAATATGTCAAAGAGAACTACCACATCCAACTTCAGATCTCACACCAAAATAAACAGAAAAAAGTACCCCAGACAAGGATAACTACCTCAACGCAACTGAGGTTTGGCCTAATCACTAAATCAACCCCTAAAGTTCGGATAATTACGTTCATACCCCCGTGTTCAATTGAAACATAATTACAATTACACCCCTAGAGATCCGGAAACATTACAAGTAAAACCTTTCTACAAGGGAATGTAAATTATAATTAAGTAGAAGCTCAGAGAACGTAATTGTAGCTATGCATCATACTAAACTCACAGTAAGCGATGTAATAGTAATTATCCAAACCTTAAGACGTACTGATATATCAAACCCAAGTGAGGAATAGAGGTAATCATCCCAAAAACAACAAAAAAACAAAAAATGAAAAACACAAACAATCCTTACCATAACACAACTAGGCTTACTCCATGTTCTTATCAAATGAAACAAGAGAGCGGATTTTATAATTGATCAGAAGTTATAACCAAGGCACTTGCGGAGATTATGATTCTCAAAGCATCAGTCACAATTTCTGCATTTCTTGAAAGATCTAATGAACTAGCATCATAGCTCGAATGATAGGTCTCTGACATCAGCTACCCGTGTCAAATCTCAGACCATCAGCATCCTCAGCATGCTGTGTATCAATGTCGGCTATGGTTTTTTAGGTCATGCAAGAATACTGAGCATTCCAATAATCTAACCAACAAGCTCAGTTAAGATGAACGGTTTCAAGATTACCGCAACACTACAGCAGCTAAATGACAGCTGACAAGTATCAGACTTCCCATTCCAGCAGCATCAACCATATTTTACCCTTTTAGAAATGATGCAAGTGTCACGAGCCGCTAAAACTCACTCAAATTTTTCTTGGAAATTGACTCGAAACATAGATCTCTTTAAGCAGCAAGTCACCAGGTAAAATGTTTGCAAAGAAGTGCATTATTAAGTAAAGGGTCATACCAAACCAACATACGAAAATTACACCCACCACTCAATTAAATAACCTTTCTGTGTATCTAATTGAAGCATGGAGAGCATTCGAGCAACCTATCCGACCTACACCCTAAAAGCATAATGCGGTCGAATAAACCTGTCGTAACTCATTTTATATTCACATTACTCCGAACTAGTGGCATTTAGTTACAACACTCGTACATTCACTTCATCAAGATAAAACCAGCTCAGCATAGTTCGTTTGGCAACAAGTAAAAAACAGACAAGAAGCAAAACCTCTCTCAAAGGCACCCTTGTCCCTTGCTAAGAACTATGGAAAACCAGATATCCAGAATAAGTTTGTTTCAGTGAACCAATGGCACCAAATTACAGAGACATGGTATCCAACCAATAACTAAACTATACCCAGGTATGTCATAATGACAAAAAGCTTGTTGCTTGAAGCTTGGCTGAATTGGCGATCTTCTGCGCCAATTTAACCTAGTTAGCCTTTCATAAAAAACCACATAGCATTTATCATAAATAGCTTGGAATTTTTCTTAGAAGGGGAAAAGGCCATTCTCCAGAATAATGCCCAGCGGATCAGAATTTTACCATTTCACCACCATCTCATGTAATTATAAACACAATGCCTTCTCAAGTCTCATTCAGATTACCGTAAGAGAAAAGGTTCTAATATTTGCTTATCTCACATCTTAATATGTAGAGTATGTAGTTCCATTGATACTTAACCACGAGAAGGATACTTGGGGAAAAGTTAATAGACACCCCTCACATTTCCAGTTATTACTGGTTGAGCTCCAAAAATAAGAAATTAGAAAGAAAATCATTTCAAATAGTATTAACACGATTTCCGCTCATCCAAAAACTTGAACCAAACAACATAACATGTGGTCCTCAACACCACATGCCACACACCTTTCAGCAATATCCATATTGAATACCCTCTGAATAAATAAAGTTCACTTTCCATGTCTTTCACTTGGCGAAATTGGGAGACAGCACTAAAACATATTATTTATAAAACATCACACGCTGAAGATGTCTCCTTTTAGTTCTGAAAAGCTCAATGCCCTTACAGCACGTAATAAACAGGATGATATAGAATCCAGACCAGATCTTTAAATATTTTGGTGCTAAAGCACCTAAAATTTGTACTCAAGTCTCTATCTCTCAATCCATGAAGACTTCTTATGTCCAAATATTACTTCATCTGGATCTGGATACGTGAGCTTTAACATCCAAACAATCCACATCCTACAGCAGCCTCTTCTCAATTCCACTCTCTGTCATACACAAGTCAAGAATATCATGTTGCTCCAAGTCCGTCCAACAAAGTACTTGTCAAGAGGATGCATAACTATGTCTTTAGGTAGCGAAGATTTAAACCAAATGCAATCCATGAGTAAATACCATGCTCTTTCTGCCTCATCTAAGCTAGCTAATGCAACAAGACGGCATGAAACAGAGAAAAGAAAAAATTGTGCACATGGATGAGGTGGGGACAGGGGACTTGTTGCATACCTTAATAGTATGATCCAGAACCACTGCTTCCCATATAACTATTACCACCTAAACCGCGTCCAGGATAAAGTGACGAGTAAGAGCCACCACCAACCTACAATTTTTATAAACACACACTTAGAAAGACCACAAATAATATGCTGCATATATCCCACAGAGGCTAGAAATTCTAAACATACATCACTCCCACGGGACATATAATCACCACCGAAACTTGAAGAGTACATCCCACCAGCATCACTACCACCATAAGGTCCTGCAATGGGAGAAAGACATTGAGCATAATTAGCTGTATTTTTTCTGTTCCTAGAAAGTACAGATTAACCATAAACAGTACATAACTTATCAACCTATATTAAAACATAGGCATACCTCCACCATAGCCCATACCCTGACGACTGCTGTAAAGCCCATGAGTATCATGACTAGAAAGAGAGCTTCGACTTGCACCATATCCTAGGTTTGACCTCCCAAGCCTACCATTCATAGAAGCAAGTTAGGTCAAACTGCTAAGCTCTTGAAAGAAAATAGAAACACTAAGAATAACAGGTGTACAATCACAACAGACCTATCACTGTAAGCATCACCATAATGAGAAGCACTGCCACCAAGATCGTAATCCAAACGAGCACGAGAGTGGCGCATCCCTGCCTCACTATAGCGTGGAGGAGCATCATCCTTAAATGCATAGCAGAAGTCAATTTCAATATTCCAGATTTGACAGAGTACAAGAAGAGCTACTTGAAAATAACAACTAACAGTAGATATTCCAGACGTACCACAGCAGCATATGGACGTTTAGACCCAGACACTGAGTCATACTCACGGCCACGTCCCTCTCGGTAAGTTGGAGGTGGCCTTTCATACCTCTGACTATAGCCATCATCAACATAAGCTCTTCTTCCTGTAGATCTTGATGTACTACCACCTCTTGGCAAATCAGGGTAACCAGATGGTCGAGGAGGATAATCATCTCTATAAGGTGCACGTCTATCTGAACTTGCTCTCGTGCTATAGTCTACGGCAGCTCTGCTTCTAGGATGAATCTCCTCCCGATGACCATAATCCCTCTTCAAACCACTCTTGGGGTATGATGGAACTGTAGAGAAAAAAAATGAGGAGACACTTGGAATGAACAACTCTAAAAGATTAAAAAGGTCAAGCATACCTGGTGGTCTCCTATCATAGGACCTTGGCAAAGGAGCAACAGGCCTGCTCCTTGGAGGAACAGCCATTGCTGGTCTTCTCTCTCTTACAACAGCAGGCCTTTTGAAACCACGATCAACTACAGGAGGAAAGCGAGGTCCAAGTCCTCTGGGTATGCGAGGAGGAATACTGCGCGGAACAGGGCGGGCCCATGGACTCCTGCCACCTCGAATTGGTCCCCGCTTGACATCTCCTCGAGCTGCATGTTTTCCTTTTCCTCTCTGAAGTGGTCTTGACAGTCTAGCCCTAACTTTAGCCTGAAAGAAGTGTTAGCTATTTAGCATGGCCCTACAGCAAGAATACAGGAAAAAGGCACAGATTACAATATCAGAAGCAACCTTATTATCTCCTTCACCCAATTCCTCATTGTTGATACTTTTTGCGCAAGTTACTGCTGCATCATGGCTATCAAATGTAACAAATCCAAAGTCCTTCCTCCTGGCAGATGGCATATTACGAGCAAGCTCAACCTTCTCAATCTCCCCATATTTTTTGAGAAGTTCTTTGACATATTCCTCATCCCAAGAAGCAGAAACACCATCCACAAACACCGTTTTTACCTGAATTCAGTTTTTGAGGTCAACAAGCATTATAAGTGAAATGCAAGATTAAGAAGATTCTCGACACATTTAGGCAGATAAACCTCCACACACTCAAAAAGCAAACGAAAAAGTGAAACACAGAATTCTTAGAGTACTAAGCGTGCTCTCGAAAAAAGGACATTGATATACTCACACAAATTCTAGGAGGTTGTGCGTGTATAAGCTTAAACAATTATGTAATGAACTTCAACTTCTTATAACCATTTACATTTTTCAACCCAACTGTTCACATTGCGACCAAATTAAGTAACAATAAGAATCAAAAGGAGTGTGCATCTTCAAGAAATGACTCATATGTCCTAGGACTCAAGCTGCTCCTTATATATCCAGAACCCAAATTTAAGCCACACAGAAAATAATAGTTGGCATGGAATATGAGTTAGTCTCAGCACCGAAATGAACCTTTTAGTGATGAATCAATAACCTATCCAAGTATGTACCTGGGCCATGATTTCATCACCAGGGTCAATGAAGGAATCTGCGAAGGAAACCTTAGCAGGCCTATCCACTCCAAAAGATACATCCCTCCTTTGCAGACGCTTAAAAGCATCCATGGCATCAGACCGGGAGGAGAACTCTAAGAAAGCAAAGCCTCGATTCGTTCCCACATTGTTACTGTCTTCCACCAATGTCAAATCCTCGATATTATCAACACCATAATGCTTTAACTTTTCTTTCAACTGGAAGCACATAAAACAGCAGTGAGTATCAATTAAACAACTGTCTACCTCTAACGCATATTGGTGATCAATGATAACCAATCCACTTACTGCTTCTACTGTCCATGTCTTGCATATGTTGCCTAAAAATAGAGTATCACTGTCCTGGCTTGGAGTAACACCACACTGCTTGCCATGAACCTGGAATCTGGGCTGTCAAAAATATGCACGCAACACATAGACGAAAACCAGTAACCATGACAACTACGAAATTAAGGAAGTACCACTGGGTTTTTCAGCTCTGCACAAGCTCGTTTTGCTTGCTCCACCGTTGCAAAACGCAAGAATGCAAAACCCTTGTTTTTCTTTGTCTGAGGGTTCATCATAAGTCTGACTTCAGTAACTTCACCAACTTCACTGAAAACTTTCCTAAGATCGCTTTCAGTAGCATCCTTGTCCAATCCCCCAACAAAAATTTCAAACTCCTTCCGCTTGCGTCTTTCTTTGAAAACTTCATGATGTTCATCCTCCTCGGCAGCATCACCCATCTCAGTGTGCTCCTCTACACGCTCATAATCTTCCTCAGGTTCAAGCTCTTCAGGCACACCTTCCATTTCCTCCTCAACCACATCACCCTCTTCTTCTTCACCAACATCCACTTCTTCAGGATCTTCTTCTACTTCACCTCCCTCTTCTCGAGGATCTTGCTCAGTTTCCTTCTCATCATAGTCTACACCACCATATTCTTCAGGCTCAAATTCAGGGTCATTATCGTCCAAGTCCAACCGTTCATCTTTTTCATACTCATCAACAGATTCTTTTGCATAGTCGTTTTCTGCCAGGCAAAAACAGGGAGATATCCAGGAAAGTCAAACGATTGAACCACAAAACGGTCATTGCACCAGTGATAGTATTGTGGCCAAATTTTATTTGAACCAGAAATAGACTCTTGTGCATCACAGTTACCACAATAGTAAACCTCCTTAGGAATGGATAGCATTCACAGATGTAAAAGAAAATGTTAGGTTCCTCAGTCATGAATGGTACAGCATAGAGGTCTTGAGGACTTTATAAACCAAAACCAAAATGCTCATCCTTTTGCCACTTTCCCTGCAGATCTAAAAGCCTAAAACCATAGCAGAGGTCTATACCACATCCGGCCATCGCTACATGTGGGCTGTGGCCCTCTCCAAGACTCAGGTAATGCTTTGGAAAATCAAAATGGTATTATTGCCTCACGCGGGTTTATTATCATGCAAATCATGTCTATATTCTTTAGTCAAGACTTAGAGATTAAAGCTACTGATTTTGCTTCAGATATGGTAGAATTTGATGGAGACTGCAGATGTTGAACAGAATATCAGAGAATACTGATTCGCACGAAGTGGCACTAAAGAATCTATTAAAGAGCATGGAAAGGGATGAGAAAATAAAGAATGGGTGTGATGAAACGTGAAAATATTAGAAGGAACCCAAAACAAAATAAAAAAATTATAATAAATAAAGAGGGAGAGAATGTCTAATGGAAGAAGAAAGAGAACTGAAAGAAAAACGGGGAGAAAACTGCGTGGAGCGCAAGGTAGAGTTTGTGGAATTAGACATTTTATTGCATACTCCGTCCTTCCCTTTAATTTTTAATTCTCTAGATGGAATAGAAGGTAATAATGTAGCTCAGAGCTTTCGAACCGCAGCCATAACATGTCAAAAGGTTGCTGCGTTAGCCATTTGACCTAGCTTGCATAGAAGATATTACTAGCAAGTCAAATATATAATTGAACCAAATATATGATCTAGGCCATGCTCCTGTCCCTACCCCCACCCCAAAAAGAAAGATGTTCCCGCTTTAGAGTGACTGACAGATCAGAAGCTAAAGACAAACACCAAAACATATTGAACTTGTCAAATAATCAACATATTGTTAGCTTGGAGAATGGGGGTACATTATAGCACAAATTCTTCCAGTATGACCTATTACCTCCCTTGGACCAGCCATTTCCTATATCCAACGCATAATGCCTTCGGTCATCATGTGAATCCAAGTCAAAGATTGGCATACAAGCAAAACATTTATTTGCAATCTGACTCCATATTATTAATTTATACTATAGCTTTACAAATATATGTTAACTAATTGTTATCATCAAGTGAAAAGACATCCAATTGATGACAAGGAAGAATTCATGCATGCTATCCAACAGGCAGTTTCAACGGCAGACAGCCCCTTCCGGGTATCTCTTGTTCAATTTTAACTAGTCAGTTCAAGAACAAACATTTCTTTACTGATAAAATGAAAAAACCCATATAGCTCTTATGCCATCTTGTACTGCCTATAGGGAAACTTATCTATCAAGTAAGGACAGCCGTAATGAGAAACCTAAAAAGAAATTTAAATATATATATATATATATGTTTTCTTTAACATGAAATGAAATACAGCATATTGATATAGGCTATACTAACAATAACTCAATGCAAATAGGAAGAACGTCAGGTGAGGAAAAAGCAACTTTATTGTCCACATCAGGTAGGGATTAAGCAATTCAACCTATTCTAGTTCTTCCTTTCTACAAAAACAGTCAAAATACGGCACAACCTAGACAAAAAGAATGTCTGGTGGGTATTAAAAAACAGTAAAAGGACAAATTACAACTCCAGCAAATCGAAGAATTAATTATAGCCCAACAAGTTGCATCAGGTAATTATGCTCAACTAGAGGAGACTCTTCTTACAATCTACATTAATCCATCAAAGTGTAGTGCACATTATAGAAATGTCAATATCCTTTCTCATCATATCATGTCTAGCTAGATTAAAATCGATATATAAAGGAAACAGGAGTTGCTACTTAAACTGCAACACTGATTGTTACTTGAACCAGGCTCCTTGAGCACTTGCGTTCAAATAGATTAAATCCAGAGTATACCAGAACATGTTAAACAGCAGCAGAAATTCAGGAACGCAGAAAAGAAAACAAGACCCACCAGACCCACTACAGTAGACAACCCCAGTATCTACATTCATTCAATTATTTAAATACACAGCAATATTTGAAACTCCGACCAACCCAGTTGCACACCAATGCACCAGACAATCACAATTGTGAAGCTACAGATCAACAAAATTATAAACAAAGCCAATAAATCTCAATTTAAGAAAACAACAATAATTCACTTACTCCTCGCAGAAGCATCTTCATTCTCCTCCACCTGTTTGCCCCCCGTCTTCACCTTTTGCTCAGGCTCCATCTCCTTCTCCTCCAAAGCTATCGGCCGCTTTTCTTCCTCAACTC
>JACFYI010003551.1:760008-777427 GCA_014898755.1 Handroanthus guayacan | reverse complement strand
ACAACCGTTCGATATTTGACACGTGGACGCTATATGGAAGATGCTGGCGTGAACGGTGATATGAGTGGCCAAAAGAAGATCAAAATTTGAGAACTCGCCGTAGGAAAGCCCAATCCTTTGTCTGATTTCGAGTCAGGCGGTGCGGCTTACCCAGACGCTTCCACCTTATTTGCCAGATCAAAGATCAAGTCTAGTCCCAGGTTTGCAAGGTATTTTTCATTTTTTTAAATTAAAAATAATAATAGTAATAGTACGGATCCTATGCGGCAAGACTTCGGCTGCCAATATTATACAAAAATAAAAAATAAAAATAAAAATACTGTTTTATTTTCTTCCAATTTATAATTTTCATTTCCCATGATTTGACTTACTAAAAAAATATTTCAAATCTGTCAATTTATTAATGTCAGAAACCAAGCACTGTTATTCTCTTATTGAGATCTCAATTATAGATTCATATAATAAATAGGTCTTAGTATTTGGTCGAATATAATAGATTCTACTATTCATGCATTAACCCCTGGGAGAAATGATTGGCTATTTATAGATAGACACTATACATTGACCTTGATTTGTTGCTAGTACGTTTGATTCATCCACCTGTTTATGTTCTGACGGTGGTGATTCGTCTTGATCGTACGGTACTGATGCGGTATCTGATGGGTTTTTTCCTATATTTCTGGGCCTTGTTTGCTCTCGGGCTGATCCCTTATTCATTATCTTAGGAACTTATTTAAAGAATTAAGCACATCTTCTTAAATTATCATCCTTATCATCATTAGCCAATATATTAAGGGCTTATTTGCTTTGTAGGATAGGATTGGATTTGATAGATAAAGTAAATGATTTATTTTCTAAAATATGTATCAATCCAATTCCATAATATGTTTGCTTAGATGGATTTGAAATAAGGATTATTCAATTCATTGTTTGGTTCACAAGATTGATTCTTGTGATAATTGATAAAATATCATAATTAACATTTATATTTTATTATAATTACTTTTTTATCCCTTCATAAATTATATATTAGAGTTTGATTTTATTTTATTTTATTTTTTTGGGGACAATTTTGTCTTTTTCTTCATTAATCCTGAAAATATATAATCCTTGAATTACGGATCCGGCCCCTAGCATGTGATTCGAAATCCAAGAGCAGTCAAAATTAGATACAAGGTCACTTATTAATCATGGGCCCTAAATATATCAACCAAACGTCCAATTAAGATGGATTATGGATCAATCACATGTAATCCTTTCAACCAAACGAGCCCTAAAAATGATGGGCGTAGTCTTTATTTTTCTTAGATTACCAGTGAAAATATACCCGATATATTTACTTCTTTGTTAAAATAACTAACTACCAAGTTTGAACTAGTAAAATAATGTTTGCAAAGATCAAGAGCTTCAAATATTGACAATCTTATTCGAAGCAAATGGAAACAAAGTATCCATGAGTTATCAAATTTTAGCATTAACTCAACTATATAAAAGCTGATCTCGCCCTTTTATTCACAACAGCAATAGCTAAATAAAGAAAGAAACAAGAGGAAAAAAAGAGTGTGCTAAGAAGTTGAAAATGAAATATGCCTTGAATAAATTTATTTTAATAACTATAAAATCAAAATGCTCACGTGTGATTATTCACTTGAACGAAAACGAGCATCCAACATCGAAATAAGTTGATAATTGCTTGCTAGCTAGCTAGGTTGTAATAGGCTATCAAAATCAAAATGGGCATTGAATTTCAAATGCAATAACCAGTATGGCAATTCGACTTCTTGCATCCGAAAAAAGGATTTGATTCAGCACTAAAGTCCAATTCAAGAATTTCAAGGGAAAGTATGAAATAATAGCATCCTACTAAAATAGAGCTATAAAAAAATGGCATGATTTTGGTTACTCTTAAAAGTGATGTAAGGGGATTGTGTAATATATCTTAAAATGCTAAGTTGAGATTTGCAGTAAAAATTATGATTGTAGTACGCTTTTAATTTATATGTTGTAGGAAAGAAGTTGCATTTTGACTTAACTAACAAAAAATGTTGTGAAAATAAATCTCAACCCAACGTTGTCTTGCATAAATTATAAAAGAAGTAAGCATTAGGTTAATATATGAGAATAGTAGATGAAGAGATGAGAAATGAGTCCAGTCACGTTCTAGGCAAGTGAATTGCCTGGCTGTAATGGTCACTTGCAACCTATTGTTAATATAGCATGCCAGCTTGATATAGGGCAATTAATAGATTGATTGCAAAAGAAATCAATATATTATTGACAGATAACTGGTGACAGTGCCTCATCCCCCACCCTCACGTGAAATGACAAATACAAAAGCCTACCTCCTAACATGAAGCGGGTTTTGTAAGGGGCCCTTTTAGACAAGCAATGCAAGTCTTTTTCTTTTTTTTTGGGATAAATGATCAAACGATTATATCTTTTATAATATTGATTTTGGTTGTTTTATCCTGGAAAAACAAATGACTTGATAGTTTGTGCATAGAAATATTAGGCATGAGTATATCAAATTATTATTTTCCACCGTGTCGATTACAATTGTTATATATTCATACATTTTTGGCATTTCTTACACAATGTACATATCTGCATATAAAATTGTGGAGATGAGGAGTGGAATGGCTTGCTAAGGCTTACTTTAGGCTTATTGTTATTTGATATATTCTCCATTTTTGTTAGTTGCACGTAAAATTGTACGTATAACTTAATGGCAATTCTTTTTTTTTTAATTGTATTTTCTTTAATATTTATCTAAATGTCAATATGCTTTTCATAGGTAACATTGACATGGGCAAGTTTTATATCATTGAGTGGGCAAGAATTTTTCGTAAAACGTATTGGTCGGCCTTGTAAATGGACAAAATACATTGTTATTTGATGTTCATATTTATTCTAGAGAATCTTTTGATTTTTCAAACAAGGTTTGTTCATACAATATTTGGATTTACAAGTAAAAGTAAATATAACATGTGATTGTTTCAAATTTAGAATTATATGCAAACCCTTGATTTGTTGTTGATTTCAGAATAATGCAACCATTGATCCAAGAATTCATGTGTAAATTTTCAATAATTTCTAAATAAATGACTGGAAGTACTCTTCGTTGATTTGAAAAAAATATATAGAAGGTGTTTGACATTGCTTTTGGGAGCAATTTTTAGCTTCTAGTTATTGAAAAGTAGTTTTGAAAATATTTGGTAAGGTAACTTCCGCTTTTGTAAAAGTGATTTTAGGCTAAAATCAGCTAAAGAGGTGCTTTTAGATTTTAGTTTCTGTTTTCCGATTAAAAAAATTACATAAAAAAATTTATTACCTCTTATTTTTTTAATTGAAAATTTAAAAATATAATTAAGTATATGAAAAATCACTTTTTTGATAAATACTACCAATAACTTTTTATCTTTTAATTGCAAATGTTGTCAACTTTTGCTACGCGTTTTTACAATTAACTTTTTAATTTCTCTACATAAAAATCACTTTTTTTCAAAGCAGAAATAATGCCAAACACCCTCATAGTCGTTTTTCTTAGATTGTACCCAATAATTAACCAAAATCTCAAAATTTTCTTGTTACCCAGTCCCCAATAGTTAACATCAAAATTGAAAGGATACCAAAAGTTGGAGGACCACTCTTAAATTATTCTATCTTTGAAACTTATGAATGAAGCAAATTCCTAAAAGATGGCTGCCAGAAGGGAAAACTGAGTGCAAAATATTTGTATGGTAAAAAAAGTATTCTTTTAAAATTAATTTCTTACTCCCATGAGAAGAAACATAATAAAATTTGTTACTTAAAGAAATGGGCTTCAATAAAGCTTGTATTTGAATAATATCTTTGTCACTTACTTTTACCCTTCCATGTGCCCACCACATGTTGCAATTAGCATTTTGACATGGTATTTGGGGAATAAACTAATATGCATATGGGAAGAGAATTTATTCCCCACTAAACTTATTTCCAAAGAAATATTGCAAAACTTAGATTATATATTTTCATTTCTCCAAAATTATTTTGTATTTGAAATAAGTAAATCAATTAATTTTATTCTTTTTAAGTGAAACGTCATATTCATCTATGAACTTAATGATTTTTTTTGTCTTTTTTATGAAACTTATCCATTCAAAATGTATTTTTGTTCTCATTTT
Source organism: Handroanthus guayacan (assembly GCA_014898755.1). Lineage (NCBI taxonomy): Eukaryota > Viridiplantae > Streptophyta > Magnoliopsida > Lamiales > Bignoniaceae > Handroanthus > Handroanthus guayacan. The sequence goes on along the minus strand of JACFYI010003551.1, from coordinate 773,264 downwards.
TCAAGTGATCTTATCATACTTTTTTCATAAAAATATTTTTTTTGTAAAATAAAAAAAAAATGCACCCGGCACTGTTTAAATTTTCATCTCCACTTAGTCATAGCTCTACCCCGAATAGGGCAAATAATATTAGCACTTAATTTGCAAAATTTCACAGGAAAATAAAATATCTTCTTTGACTTTTATTGTTTGGTCGAAAGTAATAGTGTTCAAGTTTCCGAAAGAAAAATACAGTTTCTCACATGGCTCCTAATATACTATATGATGTTATGTTTAAAATATGAAAACTGTTGAAAGTTAACACGCCACATCTTGAATATGAGTGTATGTTTAATATAACATACATTTATATTTATTTAAAATATACACTTAATAACTGATGATCAATTTATGAAGAAACATCCTTGCAATTATTAAGTTAATATTATTGATGTCAAAAATATTTTCTACCACATATTATTATAGTTTGTGCACTCATAACCGTTACATATTACCCATCTATATTCATAACCGACATGCGTTATACTAGCTACAGTTCACTATAAAGTATATATTTATACTATTTTATAATATAATTCTTTATGTTTTAATATAATCATAATTATAAAAAATAAAAAAAAATAAAAGAAAGAGAAGAAAAACAATGCTTGCCCACAGGTGGGCGTGGGCAGTACCTAGTCATACTACCACCAAATGTGCATAAAAAAATATCTCAAATAAACCAAAATGAATACAATAAATGGGGACAGATGGGGGGGGGCAGACATGGGAATGTAGTATGGAAAGCAAATAAAATAAGAGGGAAAAAAAAAATACCCACATAAATTAAAATTTACTATTTTATTTTATTTTTCCCTATAAAAATAGAGATATGTTCTACTAAAATAGCACACTGTGGCAAGCGGTAATATGAGTTACTGAGTTAGATCCTTGAGATTTTAGATATTTCATTGCATGTAATAATGTATTATAAATGATCATGAAAATTATTATACGTTGATCGGTGATTATGTTTAATTATTTATTAGTTAAAAAATAAAGATAAATATTAAAGCACGTGGATAATATTACCGATACACAATAATTTGCAATTATTGTATAATTGATAAACAAATAAACAAAATAATAATGTTGCAGGTTGATAATTTTACGATGCAATAAATATTAAGTCAATAGTATTTAGGTGAACTATTAATACTCAATAACGGTTACTATAACAATTGATAAATAAATAAACACAATAATATTGTATACTTTATATGATCTTTCAATTACAGTAGGCAAAGTCATTATAAATTTATAACAATCGGCAAATAGATAAATACGAGAACAATGTGGTCGTCTTAATGATTTTATAATGGAATATATGAAAGGTTGATGAGACAAAAGTTTTAATCTTCAAATTATTTATCATAACTTATTTTTTCTCTATTGTAATTTTTGAACGTATTAATCACATTTTATCTTAAACGGTCATTTTTCTTAATCTGCATTCAGAATTTTTATCATTTCGATACTCATAGTTACATTTTTCTTTCGGCAAACTTGATCAAATGCAAAAAATAAAGATAAAGTTAAGAAGAAAAATGATCGGAAATAATTGACACACTAATGTTTCAAAAAGTTTGGCTGTACAACAATAAAAAATTAATTATTTTATCATTTAATCTGAATTCATAATTGATAATTATTAATAATTAATAAGAATAAAATTTTGAAAACAAATTGGAAGAAGAAGAAAAACAAACAGTTTAAAGGAAAAACAAACACCACCTCGGCGAAGGCCTCCCCCTCTCTCCCCCCTCTCTATGTAGAGGAATTGAAAGAAACCCTAGTTGTCACCGTCTTCACACAGCACACACACTGCACAAATCTGGCCAATTGGATTTCTGGAATCTCCACGTGTTTATAAATATAGGTATAGTGGCACAAGTTTCAGATTTCTGGATTCGATTTTCTAAGTATTGGTATGAACATGTATAGAGATCGAGGGGGAGGGGGCTCATCCAAGGGTGGAGAGATGTTGGATCGGAAGCGAATCAACGATGCGTTGGACAAACACTTGGAGAAGTCTTCTCCATCCACCTCCAGGAACAAGGGTTCTGCCGTTGCCGTACCCTCCACCTCCGCCGCTTCCGGAAAGCATGTTGATCCTCGGGACAACCGCTCTTCATCTACCCTCACCGCCAACAAGAACAAGCTTTCCGAAGGTATCTTGTTTCCTTCTCTTTGTGGGAGTAGTCTGTTTCTTCGTTCTTTAGACTTTAATTGTGAATCGGTGAATCCTTTGGTCTATGGTGATATTTTTTTTTTTTAATTTCAAATCATTTCATTGCAGTTTGCGGGTATTGTTTCTAATGATTGAATCGTCAATTAGTTAAAATTTTATTGGTCCGCTGAACCTATCTTATTTTTATTTTTTTGGCTGAAAGCTGCAGCCATTGTAGGTGTTGTCTCACCAATTTCAGGGACTTGTTAGATCTGTCTGAGGTGCTAAACATGCCATTTTGTAGTTTTCATTTTGGGGGTGGATGATGATTGCATCTCTTAGGTGAAGATTTTTAGCTTTTGATCTAGACTAGATTTTGGGAGTAAGGAAGGTAGTTAGAATTATAATTTGTACTCTTTGTTCCTTCTATTTGCTTCTTGATTCTGGTGGAGCTTTTGAGAAATTTCACGGGTCCAAGTTTTATGAGTGCTGCAATGGTTGGTGAGAATTAACCATTTCTAGCTTGGTAACGTCACGGAGGAGCAAGTTTTAGATAAGTTCTACATTAGTGATCGTGAGAATTGAGCAATTTTAGGTAGTAAATATAAGTCTTGATTATGTTGTTGAACTGTTAAGAGTTCCCTCTGTTCTGTAGCAGAATTTACTCTCATTATGGCTATGAAGTTAGCTCTCTGAGCTAAAGCTAAAAGCTTTAGAAATTCTGTATTTATGTATATTCGGTTATTTGTCTTTCTTGTAAGGATCTCATTTACTCTTCCAGATATAAAAAATCAAAGTTGATGTAAATGATATAAATGCATCTCTCTGTGATTGTTAAAGATGAGAAAAGGAGCGTGTCTAAGCTCAAGGCAGTGCAGAGGGCTGACTTTTTTGCTAGTTCAGGCACAGGACTTCCATTAGATTTCTGCTTTACCCTTGTGGGCCTAATGAAGATGCGTGTGGGACATAAAGATTGTCGGATATTAAAGATTCGTTTGTTAGTCCTGCATTAAATGGACTGTTGTTCTTAACGTCTCTATCAATGATCAGGTTGATTTTGTTCCGAACTGGCTCCCAGATTTGGACCAAGCTGTATGATCAGCTGTTAGGCGATCATATAGTATAACATATATACACACACACACACGCATGGGCACACACACCCCATTTTTATGCCAAGCATGTACAAAGCAGCTTATTACTACAAACATATGCAGGATTGTTTCTATTTTTTTTCTACCATATATGCAAATGTATATTGATTGCAGTAAATTAAGATTCGAAATTTCTGCCATTTTTGCAGAGGAATCTGAAACAGACAGTGAAGATTCTGATGTCAGTGGTTCTGATGGGGATGATACATCTTGGGTTTCATGGTTTTGCAACTTGCGTGGAAATGAGTTCTTCTGTGAAGTTGATGATGAATATATTCAGGATGATTTTAATCTCTGTGGGTTGAGCGGTCAAGTCCCGTACTACGATTACGCACTTGACCTAATTCTGGACGTAGAGTCATCTCATGGTGAGCCTTATATCGTTTTCCCTGTTTTTGGAACAATTTTGTTGAGTTGAAACTCTTCCAAGATTTGGTTCTGTGAATTTCTTAAGTTAACAATTGGTGGATCCATAGTTGCCAGGTTTTTTATGCATTCCTTTTAAATGAAAAAGAACAGAAGTTTCCAAAGCTTAATAACTTGATTAATCTAATTTGCTGCAGTTGTACAAGATGGGGCTAAGACAGTGGGCACTGGATTCTGTTGTCTCAGTCTTCCAAAATATGAATTTATTGTGATTATGTCCTGAAATTGCAGGCACGCCTAGATTAAATGTGGGATTTATGATAAATTTCTTTTACTGATTAAAGTTTCTATTGTAAGGGAGTTTGTGGTGGTCTTAACTTTCTGCTTTGACTAGTATATTCATCCACACATGGTTGCATTAATTTTTCTCTTTTTTATTCCACCTCTTGTGCTCTGTTGTAGCTCTCGGGAGTAGTTGCCTACTCTCTTGCTAGACTACGTCTCAACATTTCCAGCATGAAATTTGCTTTGTCTTGGTTATTGCTTTTTTTTTTTTTCTAGTTGCCATTTAGTGATTTCTATTTTCATTTTTCTCTCTGTTTTGGAGCTGAATGATTCTGATGATAATTGATTATTCTTTGATGGGCATATGCAGGTGATATGTTTACTGAGGAACAGAATGAATTGGTTGAATCAGCTGCGGAAATGCTCTATGGCCTTATTCATGTCCGATACATTTTGACAAGCAAGGGAATGGCTGCAATGGTAACATCATAGATTATTCTTTTGTGTTGGCTACCTGTCCGTTTATTTAGTTCTCATTTGACTTCTTGAGCTGGAACCTATAACAGTTAGAGAAGTACAAAAACTATGATTTTGGAAGATGCCCAAGAGTTTACTGCTGTGGACAGCCTTGCCTTCCAGTTGGACAATCAGACATCCCTCGCTCGAGTACCGTGAAGATTTACTGTCCCAAATGTGAAGACATTTACTATCCTCGATCCAAGTACCAAGGCAGTATCCTTACTTTGTCCTGTTGTTTTTTAGGCTTTAATCTTCTGGCTCATTTTGCATGCATGGACTGGATGCATCTCTCTGTCTCATTCACTCACACTTCTCATATTCATGGATGTGTACATATGACTCTTTAAGAAGGTATTAAGCATTATAGCCAGCCTCAGAATCCACGACCTTTTGACCTCTCTACCCTACAACTGAAGCATTCAGAATTTTCCTTTTCTCCTGACAATCAACACTTTATCTTGCTGTCTGCAAATGCTGTCCCGCAAACAATGGACCCTTGTAAATTGTGGTTGTTGACATCTGGTTTCAAACTGAAAGTATTTATTTTTACCATCGCATATCAGTGTTGTAAACGGAAAAACTAGATATCCTTCCCAAACAAAAATAGTAGCAAATCGAAAGGGACAAACTAACATGCCAATGTACTTTTACCTCCCCCCTTGCTTTGGATTTTTCCAAATTTCCCTGTGATTGCCATGGATATGCTCATAGGTAACAGTTATTACCTTTTTCTCTGTGAGGGCACCAGGAAACTAAATTTTTGTAGATGGAACTTTTGATTTATGATAAACTGAAGGATGTACTAGAAGACATTCATCTGCATTGGACATTCATTTGAATAGCCTTCTGCATACTTTCTATTCTGACAATTTTCTTGACTTCTAAAGATATTGATGGAGCATATTTTGGAACCACATTCCCTCATCTGTTCTTGATGACCTATGGGCACCTCAAGCCTCAAAAGCCTACACAAAGCTATGTCCCCAGAGTTTTTGGCTTCAAGATGCACAGGCCTTGACGAACAAGCTCCTTCCACATGCTATATCAAGCCCTTCATTTCTTCTCCTAGCAAATGGTTCTCATTTGGCTGCTGCAGTGTACAAGTGGGTTATAAAGAAGCCAGGTAAAAGCACAGCAGCTATTGATGTACCAAAATTGCTTAACTGATGGAGAAGCATTTCTAGTTTATCCACCAAGCATTTTGTGTTTAAATTCAGAGAGCATGTAAGGTTGTTTCTTTTTCAGGTTGAGAACTGTTGCAATACTTTCTCATGTAGTCCTTGGTGTGTGCATACTTAAATCAGCACTACAATTTCACATGGAGCATCCTATCGAAATTCAGATGACTGTTCCAATGTAGTAGTCTGGCTTAGAACAATGAATACCTACTACATATAAAAGATATAGTGCTGATAGAACAAGATTTTCACCAATCAGAAAACCATCCAAGGCATTAAAATGTCTAGATATTTGATGTGTACAATGCAGTCATTTCTTTACCTATTTGCTGTTTTACCTTGTTTGTTTGTTTGTTTACATGTACCATATTAGTAAGGGGGAAATGGCATTTATGAGTGCACATGTTGATGGGAAGAAAAGAGGAAAGTACACTCTCATTTTCTCATGGTACTTTTTCAAGCATCTTTAAATGGGTGGATCCTCTTTTATCCAGTTCCACAGTAAATTGTCAAATGCATGCAAAGTTTGTGATCTGATTTCCTCTTTTAATATGTGCTATATGTCTTAGGGATGATTACCTCAACACCCCGGATGTTTGGTATAATTACTAAAATACCTTTTGAGATTTGAAACCATTACCCCATTTGAAAATGTTAAACATTACAAGTAGACTTCCTTGATAAAGGGTGTAATTGTTAAATATGTTTAGGGGGGCATAAGTGTATTATAATATGTTTAGGGGGCATAATTGTAAGTATGTATTAGCAATGCTTTATAGTACATGATATAATAGTAATTATTCAAATTTCAGGGGGTGTTTTGATAATTATGGTAAATCTCAAGGGGTGTAGCGATAAGTATCTCTATATTTTATTGAAATATTCAGAAGGGACTCAAGATCTCCTTTTATGACTAGGTGTCTTAATGTGAGTCGAGTTGGGTCATGAAGCTTATGAGCCAGCTCAGCTAGGGTTGGATTCAAGTTTGAGTTCGAGTTTAATAATTTTGGGCTTAACCCTAAAGGCTTATAATGGAGCTTAATTTTACATGTTCGTCAAGCTCCAGCTCAGTAAGTTTCATCTAAGCATGAATTTAAACTCTCAAAATTTCGAAGCTCAGTAAGTTTGACTCTTGTACACCCATACTTCTATATTGGGGAAGTAAACAATTTTATTTTAATTTAAAATTCTCCAATAACCATAAGAAAGTGAGATACAAGATTTGTACTTGTATTTTGTTTAGACAAGTGGGAGCAAGGCGACAAAACCCGAAAGCGATCCGTCTTCGTTATATCCAAGTAAAAGGAATAAGGGTACCAAAAATCTCTGAACTTTGTCCATTCTAATTTCGACCTCGACGTAAGAAAACGATATATTATGTTTTTCCTTTTAATTTCTAATTATTGGAACAAAAGAAAGAGAAAAGAAATGCAAGGTGTCCCAAATTCATTTTCCTTGAATTAATCAAATTAATGTCTTGCGGTTTTAGCTTCTCTTTCTAATTATGAGATTTTGGAATAGATTAATAGTTTAGTACAATGAACCAAAGAGCAAAAGTATTTTGCTCATTATAGTTTGTTTTCCAAATATTTGGTTGGATTCTATTGAAGGATAACAAAAGAATTTCATGATAATGACTGAGAAAATAGTTCAAATTGTTGCTTATTGGATGAAAACAATGGTAACCCAAATATTCCGAACAAGTGTAATGACTTTTAGCTCTCAATTATTTAATTCAAAAGTTAAAATAGTGCTTTAACATTAGATTTTAGAGTTAGAAAAAAAAAAAAAAAGAATTTAATTAAGAAGCACAAACTTATCTGATAATTTTGAGTGACAAATATAATTATACTAATAATATCTCTGATAATGGCTTAATTCGAAGGTAAAAAAAATACAATCATGATGTCCCACAACGCTTAAATGTTAACATCATCTTGCATGGCTACTATATATTGGCCGTACAATTCTTTATAAGGAACAAAACCCTCTTCACGTAATTGAGGATAAAACCTAATTTACATAATTGATGACCTTATTAGTCCTAATCAAAGTGTTTATAATCTTCCAAAATATTCAATCCAAGTTTATTTTGTTTTTTATATAGGAGAAGGTCTTCTTTGCGGCTATTATAATCCACCTGCTCCATTGAAAGGGACATCTAAGAAAGGACAAATTGATCCCATTCCCATTTGGCTGATTCAATGACTTCATATCTTTTGCATCCCTTTCAAGCCCTTCCTTTTCTCTTGAATTTTCCTACACCCACTTTTGGTTTCTTTCTTTTTCGTATTTCTAGAATGGAGTAATATAGATTTTATTGATGTAGAAGTAGGATTTGGCAACTTTTAGGCTGGTAAAATATTTAAACTATTTAAAGTTCGATAAAAAAATTCTGATGTAAATTTTGAGTTTGTTTGCAATATAATAACGCTCTCAATTTTGATTGCCAATAGGAGTATAATGAAAAGCATCGAACTTGTTTGATAATCATGACTAAGGAAAGGAAAATCTTGATACGGGTTGAAAATAGTTCATATCAATTTATTTCAAGAATGTATCATTTTGAAAATAAAGAACATGTTAAACTTGTTAGAGACATCTGTTTAAATCAGTATAAGGTTGAAAGTGAAGTTACGAGAGTAGTAATAGAGTGATTATACTTGCTAAGGATTTGATTGACAGTATGTGTAGGATTGCTTTGTATGATCGTGTACAAACAACCTACTTAAGTTGAAGTCATGCGATGTCATCAGATGATCCTCTTTGGCCAGATTTAAGGACGGGTCTATCTGAGTCATGGCCAACCCATTTGTGAGTGATGCGGATCCCAGTGGGTCAATTGTAATTTCTTTCTATCTTTAGGGCATTTCCGCAATTTACTCATTTAAGCCCATCATGCTTATAGATAAAGGGCTTCAATTCATATTGTCAAACTATGTGATGTACAATTTGTGAGACTGACACTATAAGTCCTATTCAATTCACTTAATAAAGATTAATGTAAGTAACGGTTTTTTTGTTAATTTAGGCCAAACATTACGACGGCATTTACTCTAAATTTGTAGTTCCTAAGGTTTTTCTTTTTCTTTTTTTTTTCACCTATTTAAATTGTAATAGCTGTAATAAAGAACAAATATGTGTATGCTTATTGATCATTGTTTCAGTATGTTAGCTTAGAGATGGAAACTCTACCAAGCTCTATTCTACTCCATGATCCTTGCTTCTTTCGAAACATCTCTTTCAATGTAAGATAGTGATATTATAAAGGGGAAGTTTTTATACCCCTTTCAATAATTTTCAGCTCGAGAAGTTCTATTTTAAATTCAGTATGGTCAAAATTCTTTAATCACACAATATAATTGATTACGCTTTACTTAATTAAAGTGTGAATTAATTATATGACAATCGCAAAATTAGTCAATATAATTCCTCGTCAACCCGAGGGCAAATTTTATAGTGAACAAAACTCAAACTGAAAGTTAGTTATTTATAAGTTCAAGAGTTAGATCTCAACTCGAGCCCAAATAAAGAAAAATAGACTCGTTCATCTCAAGTTCGAGTTTAGCCAATTGACACTTCTATTCTGGACTAAAATTCTCTAATAAAATAATAATAATAATTTTGTTCTATAAGATCCATTTATGTCGTATAAAATCTTGAACCAACAAGCTATAAAGGTTGTTAAAAATTAGAAAGGAGAAAAAATGGAGCAAGATGTGAAGATGATAACAATATAAAGGTTAAAAAGTTTACACTATGCTTTTTTACCTTTGCCTCTTTGCCATGATTTGTGGATAATATAGTACATGATTTTATATACTAGTTGGTGGGGTTCCGAGAACCTTCAGACAAGAAATCAATAATAATTAAAAAGAAGCATGGAATTCTGTGATGTAGTAGACATATGGTCCTCTGTTGCTACATCAATTCTAGGGGAGCATTAATAGAATTATTTACTTTTCTTTTTGGGTTATCTTCTCAATAGTTACATGATTAATTATTATTATAAATAATATATATATATATATATATATATTATTTTGAATGGAGTCGTATGGACCTTTACTTAAAATTGGAATTGTGGAAAATTAAGAGGGTAGACATGTTCTAAACAAATTAGTAATATTTTAAAAAAGTATGAAAAACATCAAAACACGCCTTTATGTGCGTTTCCAACCTTTCATTAAAATTCTTATTAAATATATAAATATATAAATATATAAATAAATAAATAAATAATAGCATAGTCGGGTAAAGAAAAAAAACTCTTCTTCCACTTTCCTTGAGAAAAAAATGAAAAGTTAAGTGTTCTAGACATTATAAATACTCCCGTAGAATTGATTAAAAAAAAAAAAATTCTGGTTAATAAAAGATATTATCAGGAAGCGTGAAATATATGTAAAATATGAAATACTCTACCGCTTAATCTAACTTTCATGACATATTAAATGTTATTTAATATATATAATTTATGTTTTAGACTTTTTCTATGAAATACATATTTATTTTCTCAAAATCTAAGTTAGCTTTTTCATTAAATTACATGATTTAAAATATAGGAGATGTCCCAAGTAGCATAATAGAGGATGAAATTGAAATTGGTCCATGGAGGGAGGGGCCTTCTTGCATTTATTCTTGTGAAATTTTCAAAAACAAGAAAAATACAAAAAAAAAAAAGCTTTTTGGCACAAAAAAATATATGTTTAGGCTTTCAGCCCAAGAATATGATCACGTCATTTAAATCAATTCATTATTTTCTTAGAAATAATAATATCATAAAAATAATATAATGTCTTCATTAAATAATTATGTTGACTAATTAGGTCACTAAGACATCATTAAAACAATATTTTCTCCGATCAAAAGATAATTTGCAGAAATTAAATTGGGTTATTTAATGGGTCAACGATACTTGCCGCTCAAGTATTATTGTCATGTAGGATCTATATTTTTTTTATTTTTTTAATAAAAAATAAATAATATTACTAGTATGCTATTCTATGTAGGTGATTAGCTATTTTAATAATTTATTAAGTTTGATAATATTATTTAGATCTAATTTATGTATTTCTTTATGATTAGGAAATAAATTTTGGCTAATTAATGCGGCCTCTATCCACATATTTGTGCCTCATTTAATGGGATACTTTTCTTATTTTTTAAGGCAATGACAGGTGGGACAACTTGAATTTAATATGTATTTGTTTTGAATTTTTACTTTTTTTTTTCCATAATAAATGGATAAAAAATTCAAATTTTGGAAATTTCATGCTCATTTAATGTCAACATTCAATCGTTGTAAAGTAAAAAACACGATTTTACTAATTTTTGAGATGGGCAAATATCACTAACGGTCCTTAATGTTTCATTTTTGTCTCACTTTAGTCCCTCATGTTTTATTTTTTACTTTTGGGTCCCTAAACTAACAAATTTGCTTCACTTTGATCCTTTGGTCAACTATCCGGCAACTTCTTCGCCGGAAAATGATCCCCCATCAATTTTTCAAGGGTATTGTGGTCAATATCATATTTTTTTTGTTGCACTTTAGTCCCTTGTTGCATTTTAGTCTATTATTCCACTTTAGTCCCTATGTTATTTTAGGCTGTAAAATGTAATCCAAACATATATTTTTCTCATTTTTATTATTTTCTCACTTTTAACACTTTTTTTTTTAAACAAAATTAATAGAATTTCGAGGTTGCTTTGCATTTTTATCTCTAATTAATGAATTTTTTTTCCTTAAAAGTTTCTCAAATGATAGTTATTTAAATATTTAATTTGATGAGTTTGCATTTAATAGCACTAGCATTATGAGTTTGTGATTTTACGCCACGTCCAATTAACAATATAGCATCTAAAATCACATTTGCAATTAACAACACTAGTATCTAACAGTAACAAGTTTAAAGCATGTTCCACCTCATTTTCCAAATTCATAGCAAAATGGAAACCTGTCGTTTCATTCCAAATGAAAATATCCAAAGGTAATGTTTAATCATTTCTAATTCAAATAATAGAACACTTCCAAAAGCAACAGTTTCATATCCTTACAGCACTAACATCTAAAACAAAAATGCCTAAGTGATCATTTTGTTTCAAAAAAAAAAAAAAAGTGTTAAAAGTGAGAAAGTAGTAAAAATAAGAAAAATATAGGGTTTAGATTATATTTTACAGCCCAAAATAACATAGGGACTAAAGTGCAACCAAAAAATATATGATATTACCCACAATACCCTTGAAAAATTGATGGGGGATCATTTTCCGGCGAAGAAGTCGCCGGATAGTTGACCGAATGATCAAAGTGAAGCAAATTTGTTAGTTTAGGGACCCAAAAGTCAAAAATAAAACATGAGGGACTAAAGTGAGACAAAAACGAAACATTAGGGACCATTAGTGATATTTGCTCTTTTGAGATCTTTCTATTTTTTTCCAATAAAAAGTAAATGTTTATTATGGTATAAAGTTTCTTACAATCATCCTGAAAATAGTTGTGGCTGATGACTTTTCAATATTCTTTTAAAAATAAAACTTTTTCAAATAAATTTTGCAGGCGGATAAGATTTTAGACAATCCATATTTTCTTTTGAGTTAAGTAAAATTTAAATACTCAATCTAATCTGTCACATAAATAAATACAAATAAAGATACAATATCATATAAAAAACTTAGATCCCGATTCAAAATTTTATATGAGTTACATAGTAAATTATTTATTGATTTCTAAGAGCAATATTTTTGTATTGATTATCAATTTATCAATGATCCAAGATAAAATTAAAAAAAAAGAAACAAGCTTTATTGTGTCTTTATAATTTTTTTTTTGTTGTGAATATTTTTCCTCCTTTCATTGAAAAATGAAAATTACATATATTATTATTATTATTACAAGGCAAAGAAAGAAGGTAATAACTAAAGGATTTAATTTTTTTTGAAAAAGGAAAGTTTATGATTTATACCAAAACGGAAAATGATGGGGGGCAGTAGAGTAATAAGTAGGAATAAATGAGGTCAAAATGGAAAAAAGGTCGAACTATTTATTATTTAAAGAAAAAGAAAAAGAAAAAGAAAAAGAAAGGCTATTGGCTTTTACCTTTTGCGGCCGGTCGCTTCTGGTTTCAAATTAATCTCTCCTGTCCCAGACGCACACCATTAACTCCTCGTACTCTCCGCTTCTTCTTCTTCTTCTCCTTATTTCTCACACTTCAACACTCATTTCCATATATAGATACACACACTTCCGCACACAGTATATATAAACAATTAGCCACCCATTTTCGAGGAACACTACAGAAAGGAAAAAGGCCGAAGAAAGTTGCTGAATTTCTCAAAATTAAGGAGAAAAACTGTCGAGAAATAGAGTTGATTTAAAAATTATCCCCAATTTTTGGTTCTTGTTTGTTGTGAAATTAAGGGGTTTGGTTTTGGTTTCACATATGTAATGCATCAGAAAAAATCTGAAGTACAGATCGGAACAGAAAGCAGTGGCGTCTCTTCCGATTTCAACCCCACCCCACCCTTGCCCTCTTCTTCTCTCACCCAGAA
>JACFYI010003551.1:726468-738185 GCA_014898755.1 Handroanthus guayacan | reverse complement strand
CCAAAATTATTAATTATAACTAATATAGATAGTATCATATTATTAATAAGTATAATTTATATTATATTATTAGTATACTATATATTTTAAGTACAATATACTATCATATTATGTATTATATATAGTATTATTATACTATATAATATATGTATACTATATAATATATTATATACAATAAATAATATGTAATTAACATAAAAAAACCATAAAACATAAAACAAAAAACAAAATAAAAAAAAAAATAGAAGGCTCGGCCAAGACGGCCGAGGTCCTTCGGCGTGCTCGGCCAGTGCCACTGAGCTATGCCACAAAGCTCGGCGGCCAAGGCCGAGCCTAAACAAAAAAAAAAAAAAATTATATGAGCTCGGCCAATCCGACTGAGCTCGGAGTAGCACCTCGGCGGTGCCGGCCGAGGTGCATTTTGCAGCCGAGCTCCACAAAAAAAAAAATAATAATAATAAAGCTCGGCGGAATCGGCCGAGCTTTTTCAAAGCACCTCGGCGGCGCCGGCCGAGGTGCATGGCCGAGCTAGACAAAATCGAAACATATAATTAAGCAAAAAATAAGTTGTTCGTAATTTTAACGTACCTGATTCTCTTCATTATCGAAATCATTTTCGTTCTCATAATTCGATTAACTCATGTTATAATCCGATTATGCGTTTAAATTTTATTGAAGTTATATGTTTTCGATAGAAAATAGTATGGAGGATTTTTGGATAGAGAGAGAAAAATTGTGGGAGAGAATGGTGAAAATGAAAAGGGCAAAAATGTCCAAGTGTACTAGACTTAGATAATGGGGTACTGGAAATAGCACCCCCTAATATAATCAACATACAAAAGGTGTGTTTAGTAGGGCATATTAGTCTTGATTGTGAGAGTTGACATTCCCTAAACTCTTATTTGGTACCCAATATTGAGGAATTGGGCCGGCATGTAATATCACTAAAGCCCACACTATAGTTGGCTATTAGCCTCTACTACAATATCACCTTAAAGGGCGAGCTTCAACATACAAAAATTGTAATTAAGGAATATAGGTGATGAAATTACATTTTTGTCCTTGAAAATATAGTTACCACAACTACCACAAGTAATTGAGAAATATAATGGAGGAAAGTATATATTTACCCTTGGAAATATTTTTTGACAATTACCCACAAATTGTAGATGAGTAGATCTGAATTTTTATTTTTTTATTTTTAAAATTGACCCAGAACGAAATTTTAAAAATATGAAAAAAAAAATGCTTTTATTTAAAGAAAAATCTTAATTACTTTTTAAATCTACTAAAATAATATATTAATAAAACATTAGTTATTGAAAAATTCATATAGGCATAGTTTGGTTCTTAAAAAATATTATAAATCATAAATATATATGTTGTTTTTATAAATATTGAATGCATAAATTATTAATTTATATAATACAATCACTTTAATTTAAAATAATATTATATATATATAAAAATTATATGTATGTAATATACATATTTTCAATACAAAGCTTAAAACATGTACATAGTTTTTATATGTAATATAAATGTATATATAATACATATAAATTGTATAACAGAACAGTGTCGGGGCAGGTCTGTGTTTGAAATTTGAAAACCCCGACCTGTCTCGGGACTTGTTTATAATTTATAAACACATCCATTAGGGGTGGGTTCAAGCAAAGAATGGTAATTTTGTCATTTTTTATGAGAGATGCTTCAATTCAAAAAAAAAAAAATTACTCACAACAACTACCAAAAATAATACCTAAGAGGTATTCTAGTAGAATGTCATCACACATCCCTTAATATGGTTTATCAAATAAGAAAAATACATTGGGATAAGTCAATCACACAACCTCAATGTGTCTTATCAAACAAGAGATTGAAATGCTTTACATTATCTAATAACTAATGGGCCACTACTACGAAATTTCCTCACATTCCCTATTAAACACGCCCGAAGTAAATGATCAAAGACAGTAGTAAAGAACACATAATTTATGTGGTTCGACAAAGCCTACATCTACGGACAGAGATAAAAAGTATTTCACTAGTTTGGGATATGTACAAGAGCAAATACAATAAGTTTAATCCTCACCAAACATCAACACCCTCAGATTTCTATCTTGGATTTTGTTTTTCACCTTCTCTCTATGTTTTTCGTACAAGACATACCTAAAAAACTAAGAAAAAAATTGAAAAATATACTCTATATCTGAACTGTCTAGTTCTAGAAGTGGTTGGGTGCGTTCGCAGTTGAAATGGCACGTGGACGTGTCGGGTACAAAAGGCAAAAAAATTGCATGCTGTTGTGGGCACAGGTGTGCCCAACTTTCTCCTCAGTCACACTTGGGCACAAGTGCACCCAAATCTGGTGTGGTTTTTGTCTTCTACGCTATTGTCCACCAATTTATCCGTAGTTGCGCCTAGCACTAACCCAAATATCTAAATTTTTGTCACCAAATTCACAATTCTCCACCTTGACAAAAAATGCTATCAATATCTCTGTTGGCCCCAATCGGCAATCATCATAGTCTGAAATATTGATCAAATCCAAGCAATGCTCGAATTTGATCCCTGGAACTACTGTAGTCGTCATATCAGCCGAATTATCCTTTGTCCCAACTTTATCAACCAAGACGACACGTTGAGCACCATATCTTTAACAAAATAATTTCTAACATCAATATGCTTTGTTTGCTCATGATACATTTGGTTTTTGGACAGATGTATAGCACTCTAACTGTCACAGTAGATTGTAGTAGCCTCTGAGTCCATACCCATATCCCCAACCGATCCCTTTAGTCAAATTCCTTCTTTAATCCCTTTGGCTAAAGCCATGTACTCTGCCTCTATTGTAGACAACGCAACTAAAGATTGAAGTGTTGCCTTTCAACTGACTGTACAATCCAAAAAACAAAACACATGTGCAGCCATAAATCTTCTTTTATCCAGATCCAACGTAATCCGTATCCACATAGCCAATGAGTCTTGTAGCGGAATTTAGTTGGCTGTATTTAATACATCTATTTGCAGAACCTCTTGATACCTCAAAATCCACTTAACTGCTGCCAATGTATCTTCCCTGGATTATGCATATATCGACTAAAAACACTAACTGCATATGAGATATCCGATCTAGTGCACATCATGGCATACATCAAGCTACCAACCGCACTAACATATGGCACACGAGATATATGCTCCACATCCTCCTCAGTACTAGGTGAGCACTCCGTTGACAGCCCAAAATGAGCTACAAGAGGTACAGTCACCAGCTTGGACTTGTCCATCCCAAAACGCTCAAGTATTTTCTCAATATATTTATGTAAAGACAAGTACAATAATCTAGCATTTCTATCTCGAACTATTTCCATGAGAAGTATCTTACTTGCACTTCCCAAATCTTTCATCTCAAACTCCTCACTCAACTAAGTTTTCAACAACTTAATTTTTGACATGTTTTTAGAAGCAATTAACATGTCATCCAAATATAGTAGCAAATACACAAATAGACCATCATCACACTTCTTATGATATACACAGCAATCATACAAACTCTGAGTATATCCAATATTAGTAATAAATGAATCAAATCTCTTGTACCACTGTCTTGGAGACTATTTCAAACCGTATAAAGATCTCTTCAAAAGACATACCTGATTTTCTTTGCTCGAAACTATGAATCCTTCAGGTTGACTTATGTATATTTCCTCCTCTAGCTCACCATGTAGAAATACCATTTTGACATCCATCTGTTCAAGTTCCATGTCATACATTATTATCATGGCAAGTAACACCCGTATTGAAGTATGTTTTACCACCGGAGAGAACACTTTGTGGAAGTCGTTTCCCTCACGTTGAGTAAAAACCTTCATACCAATCGAACCTTACATCAAGCATTCTCTATTCCCAGAATTCCTTCTTTTCTTTTGAAGACCCGCTTCCACCCAACGATTTTCTATCGCTTAAGTGCATGAACCAACTCCCATACATCATTCTTGTGAAGAGATTCAATCTCTTGCCTCATAGCACCTATCCATTTATCTAAATCTGGACATGATAAGCCTGTTTGTATGAAACCGGATCATCTCCTACAAATTCTTCGTCATACTCAAGGCATAAGCCACTAAATCTGAATATCCATAACGCTATGGTGGTTTAATTTGTCTACTCCCTCTGTCACGAGTGAGCCAATAATCATGTAATGTCATTGTTTCTTACTGCTATACTGGTGATGTTGAACTCTCATCCACTTTATCTATCACCGATTATTTCCCTTTTGAAACATCTTGTGAAGTATCCATATGAAACTCCACATTCTCCTTAATGCCCTCTTGACTGCACTCTACCTGCTTTTCATTTTTTAACATAGCAGACTCATCAAAAGTTACATTACTATTGATGATTAGTTTGGAGCCCCTGTTATCGGTCTACCACAATTGATAACCTTTAACTCCATCTGTATACCCTAAAAATATGCACTTCTTGACTATCGGCTCAAGTTTTTCATCACGAACATGAGCATATGCCGGACACCCAAAAATTCTCAAAATCAAGTAGTCAGCAAGAGAACCCGGCCACTTATCCAGAGGTGTCAAGCAGTCTATAGCAGTTGATGATTATCTGTTCACCAAATAGCAAGCTGTAGCAATAGCTTCAGCCCAGGACTCCTTTGTCAACCCAGTGTTAAAGAGCATACATCGAGCTCTTTCTTACAGTGTCCTGTTCATACATTCTACAACTCCGTTCTGTGATGGTGTATGAACTACTGTGCGATGTCTCACAATTCATTCTCTATCACAGAACTCCTGAAATTCATTGATGCAAAACTCTAACCTGTTGTAAGTCCTCAAGCATTTTACTAATTTACCCGTCTGCTTTTCAATCAAAGCCTTCCACTTCGTGAACTTGACAAACACTTTATTTTTATGTTTTAGCATGTACACCCACATTCTTCTTGAGAAATTGCCTATCAAAGTCAACATAGAATGAGTTCCACCCTTTGAGGGAACTTGTAATGCCCCCCTAAGATCTGAATATATATAATCCAAAGTGCCTTTTGTTCGATAGATTGCTGTGTTGAACTTTACTCGATGTTGCTTTCCCAAAATACAGAATTCACAAAAGTCTAACTCTCCAATTTTTTGGCCACCGAGCAAACTCATTTGCTCAACTCTGACATGCCCTTCTCACTCATATGCCCTAAGCGCATTTGTCACAACCTTGTAGTATCATTATCAACTTCTAATAATAAAGTTGTAGCTGTCCCTGTAATGGTGTTACCAATCAGAACATAAACACCACTCTTTTTCTCTCACTTCATAATCAGCATAGAACCTTTGGAAACCCACAATAGCCTATCTCGAGCCCTGTATTCACATCCATTCATATCTAACGTGCCTAGAGAGATCAGATTTTTCTTCAAATCCAGAACATGATGCACCTCAATCAAAGTTCTGACTATCCCATCGTACTTCCTAACACACCATCATAATTTCTATAAGTGACAAACCAGTCCTTATGAGGACACATGTGATATGAACATCCACTATCCAAGATCCACTCGGAACTCAGTTGACTTTCTTATATATTCAAGACAACGCCTCCACTAGTGTTATCTTCAGCTATCCCAGTTATGTCATTTCTATTTTGATTTGAAGTTTCACTTGCATTCTTCCTTTTGCCCATTTATGGATAATTTCTTTTCTAATATCCTTTGTCTCCAAATCCAAAACATTTGTCTCCTGCTTTAGGCTTTTCCCAAGAACAAGATCAGCCTCTATTTCATTTGCCCTTTACCACAAGTCCCTTACCATTTTCAGCATCATCACTACCAATCACATACTTTCTTACTTCATTTGAATTTAATGAGGCTTTCACATCCTCTATAGATATAGAGTCTCTTCCATACAACATAATAGTAACCAAATGATCATATGACTATGGTAAAGAGCATAAAAGAATCAATGCTTGATCTTCATCATCTACTTTCACATGAACACTAGCAAGGTCAATAATTACCTTATTTAGATTATCAATGTGTTGCGTGATAGATGTACCCTCCTTCATTCTGAGCACGTAAAGTCGTTGCTTCAAACATAGCCTATTAGTGAGTGATTTCGTCATGTATGGGCTCTCCGACTTCGGTCACAACTTTTTCGGAGTTCATTCTCCTGCAACCTCTCTTAGCACATCATCAGCCAGCGATGACGCCAATGTGCTGTAAGTTTTATTCATGTAGTCATCTTTCTCTCCTTCGGTAAGCATTTTCGATAAATGATCTCTACCTTGCAACGCTCTCAACAAACCCTGTTGTCCTAACAATGCTTCCATCCTCAACTTCCAAAGTCCAAAATCATTTTTCCCGTCAAACTTCTCTACTTCGCATTTTAAACCCGACATTTTCTTCAATCTAGCTCTGATACCTATTTGTTGGTACCAGATAGAGGTGTCAAACTGGGCCGGGCCGCTCGGCCTAGCCCGGCTCGGGCACTGTTCATATACGAGCCGGTTAAAATCGACCCGTCTATAGGTTCATCCCGGGCCCAAAATTTTGGGCCTGGGGACCGGCCCGGATAGCCCGGGACCGGACCGGAACCGGAACCGTGTAAATTTTTTTTTTTTTAAATAATGAATAAATCAAATCAAATAAAATTAAATAAAGTTTAAAAAAAGGAAAAGCAAAAAATATTGTATAATATATTAGTAATTTTTTTAATAAAGCAAATTTATTGAGATTTAGTTGTGTAATTATGTCACTATTTTCATTCAAATTAATGTTACATGTAGGGAATTTATGCCAAACCATTCACCACATACAAAAGTGATATTTTTCTTAAATCTATAATTATTTTTTTTTTAAGTATTTGTTAAATTATTTAATTTAATTTTAATATTTGAAAAATATTATACTATATAAAACTTTCAAAACATAATATTATTTAAGT
Organism: Handroanthus guayacan; assembly: GCA_014898755.1. Classification (NCBI taxonomy): domain Eukaryota; kingdom Viridiplantae; phylum Streptophyta; class Magnoliopsida; order Lamiales; family Bignoniaceae; genus Handroanthus; species Handroanthus guayacan. The sequence goes on along the minus strand of JACFYI010003551.1, from coordinate 731,238 downwards.
GTTTAATGAAAATATTATATTTCTAAAAAATATAACTAAAATAATATTTTAAAATATTATATTATGTTAATACTTTAATTTTTATCATTTAATTTTTATTATGCTAATAAAATATATTGGATATAAAATTTATGATATATCTTTTTACATTTTTAAGAGTATTTTGAACTAAATAAATGAAAAATTGCTTATTTCTTCTTCTTCATTATAATTACATCAAGAATTACTTAGAAAAAATTAAAAAAAAACAAAAGTCTAGCCCATTTAGCCTGTTTAAGGCCCATTTAAGGCCGGAACCGTTTAGCTCGTTTAAGGCCCGTTTAGCCCGAAACCGTTTAACCCGAAATCGTTTAGGCCCGACCCCATTATTAAAAGGGCCAATTAGGAGCCGGGCCCTCCAAAAAATTTTTTGGCCCACCTAAGCCCGGCCCACTTAAGCCCGGAACCGGATAAGCCCGAAACCCGTTGCAGGCCAGGCTAAACGGTTTCGTGGGCCAGGCGGCCCATTTGACACCTCTAGTACCAGATTTAATAATATAAGCAATATACGATGTAAATAATAGAAGAAAGCAATGAAGAACATAGAATTTACGTGGTTCGGCAAAGCGTACGTCCACGGACAGAGATAAAGAGCATTTTACTAGTTTGGGATGTGTACAAGAGCAAATACAATAAATTTAATCCACACCAAACATTAACACCCTAAAATTTCTATCTTGGATTTTGTTTTTCACCTTCCCTCTATTTTTCGTACAAGACACACGTCAAAAACTAAGAAAGAAACTGGAAAATACATTCTAAATTGGAACTGTCGAGTTCTAGAATCAGTTGGGCCCATCCGCAGTTGAAATGGAGCACGGACGTGCTAAGTAAATAAGGCAAAAAAATTTGCATGTTGTTGTGGGCACAAGTGCGCCCAACTTTCTCCATAGTTGCGCCCGAGCTCAAGTGCACCCAAATTTGTGCTCAATCACGCACAAACTGATACTCTTCTGGTGTGGTTTTTGTCTTTTGGTCTGCTGCCTACCAATTTATCCGCAGTTGCACCTAGCACAGACCCAAATATTTAAATTTTTGTCACCAAATTCATAGAATCTAACCGTGGACTAGATATGTTAGCAGTGTCTTCCCAATCGTCTGGCTCCATTTTACTCTGAGCAAGTTTTGCACATGAGACAGCATTCTCTTGAGATACATCAGCAAATATTTGCTTCTCATTGGTGCTTGAAGTATTCGCTAACCCCACTGCAGATGCCCTGGTGACTTTTTTTTCCTCAGGACCTTTGTATGCCATATAACGATTAGAACTCGTACCAGCAGCTTCTGCTCTTCTATATAATTCCTTTTTTTTCTTCTTAACTCCGGACATAGCAATTTTTACCACATTTGTATCTGGCAAGATTGCATCCTTTGCACTAGAGGGAGAAGGAGAAACAAAGTCCAGGTGTCGGTGAGTCATAATCTAGTAGCAGTCTTATATATCGATACATACAGAGATATATAAATTTCACACACGTATACATACATACATATACATACACATATGTGTGTCGGCGAAGGCGGGTCCCAATTGGAAGATTATCTAAATTTATCATAGAACATAGAGATTTTGCCATATTTATGTATTATTTTGTTGGCACACATAATGTCTTAACGAGTAAGAGGAGAAAAATAGTTCTACAAGGCTAGTTATTCTTATGGTTCTCGATTGAGAGGTTTGGGGAAAAGCAGCTAGCCTTTTGACAGACCACATCAATAATGATAATACAAATTCATTATCAAACATAAAAGTCTAACTATGTTAAAGCATTGTCCAATCAATACGCACTTCCTGTCAAACAACCAAAACCAGTTTGGTCATTCTTGTTTTGTTTTTTGTTTTTTTTTTTCTTTTTTCTTTTCACCAAATTCCATGTACCAAGTAAAGTTTTAGGAAGATTGACGAGTTGCAAATGTATTATTCCATAAAGACAAAATATTATAGATAAGAAAGGTCACTATTATAAATATTAGTCTATTGCTTATGAAGGTAACGTAGAGTTCTGTACAAGCGAAGGCCTGGCAATAGAGCTTGTGACATCAGTTGAAAAAGTCATTTTCTAGGAATTTATTTTCGCGTTCTGTTACGACAAACTCTGCAGCGGTTAGGTGGCGGAAAATCGACTTATTAGCCATACACAGCAACTGAACTACCCAATCAATGTAAGAATTCGATAAATACACTTGCAATTAGTCACCCATTCCTAATTTTTCCAAAGTTCTCACACCAAAAACAAAGATAATTTCTATTGATTAGGGCCCACACTTAGATTTGTCAGAATTGATTCATTTATTTATGTCTATCCAGACTTTCTACCAACAAAGAAGTAGTTTCCAACTGATTATAAGAAACATCTATGTGATCATGAGTCATTGAAAATTATTTTTGAGTGTTTGAAAATTTTTCTTCTACTTTAAGTCCTCTAAAATTAATTACCAATAACCTATAATCTCATAAGTAGCCCTGAACGGCTTATGAGGTACTGTAAAGTATTCTTAATAAAAGTAGTTGATAATAATTCCAAAATATTATCGTCTTGTTTTGACTTACAGTGTATTAAACCTTTGATTATTATCCTCTCTTTTTTTTTTAATTTTAGCAAAAGTAGGTAATTATGTATTTACATAATATGTTACAAACACCATTGGAAATTATTGCTGGTCAAAGTTGCTTCTTTTCTTTAATTTATATATAATACCAGTACTGATAATAATTTATTAAGAAATAGTGTCAGCATATACTTTTGTGCTTCTGCGAGGTGTTGGTCTAATACTTTTAAGCTACTTTGAAAGATCAGTACCTTCTTTTTTTATTTAAAGTGTTTTTATTTTTATTGCTCTCAAATGTAGGTGATGTTTAAAAATTTCAAGTAGTATATAAACAAGTTTTTATCCAAAATATGATTGTTTAAGAAGTAGTTGATTTAGTTCGCCCACGAAAAGATAAATTTTAAAGGCAAAAATAAATCGTATAAATTATTCTGAATCCTGATGTTTTTCCTCATAGGTACCAAGCGTAACTTATCTATAATCACACTTTTGTGAGTAATAATTCACTACACCGTTTCCTAACACCATGAAAAGCACATGCGCTCACAGCTCGAAGAATTTTCTTTCTTTCTCTCTCTCTTTTCTTGTTTTTTTTTTTTCCGGTCAGTTCCAACATCTTCTCCCTTGAGGTGGCTACTAGGAGCAAAATTTAACGCGAACCAAGATTGGATTCATTGCCTTCATATTCCCAAGACTTGGTCTCACGGCCCCAATTTGAGTGAGCGAAAAAGAAGGTACTACATAACTGGCATGTTGCTCGACGACTATTTCCGCCAAATATTTAAGTTGTTGTGTCGCAATCACGTCCATTTGAATTTCAAAAGACTAAGTCAAACAGCAGAGGGTCAATTAAAACGAAACAAGATCAAATTTATTAATAGCAGCAGAATACAGCATGTTTGATCACATGATCGGTGACTCCAACAAGATTTTCTACCAACTTTAGCAACTCATTCCCCCTCATAATGAGGGGCTTTACAAAACATAACTTTGCGATAACACTAGACACTGAAAAGCGTGAGGAAGTTATCTTCCTCCTCCAAACTCCCATCTGCGCTAGCCTTGATCACTCTTTTAAGTTTTTGCTAGCGCACAGGATGACAAATCACTGTCGCTCCTTAAGTTCCTGCTAAGACGGAAGATGATAGCTCATTCTCGCTCCTCAACTCCAAGAGTCAGGCACCACTTTGTCACTGGTGCTTTTACAATGACATCAATGGCATCTATCTTAGTTCTTGTTTGCTCAACAACGAATCATGGAACTCAAAATTGCATTTCCATAATCAGCTATAGTTAGGAACAAAAGCAGACCTATGATATACCATGTAACAAAGAATACGAGTATAACTGGATGCCCAATTGAACCTTTGGTAAACTGTAAGCAACCAATTTCTTGGTGAAATAATATGAAAAAGTCAAATATCTCCCCCTCTATAAACCCCCACTGGCCCAGAATTAAATATATGAATCTGCCAACCTTAGAACTGCGACCAAAGAAAACAAGAAATTAGTTTTTCTTACCAGATACAGTGAGCATCCCTATCCTCTAAACGAATTTGTCTATTCTGAGTGTTTTTTTGGAGCCTGGAGGCCTGAAGTTCTCTAGCCGCAGATTAGAACTTGAACGGATCTCATTCAATACAGAATCGCCTTTTTCCGATTTGATGATGTCCAACATACTTCCAAGGACTTCAGCTGCAAGCCCTATTTCCACAAGCTGCCCTTGCTCTTCTCCACCTTCATATATTAATCGCCCAATTTCAGAAAGTGACAGGACGTTCTCCAATATGACTTTGGCAAAAATACAGCCAAGGAACTCTGCTGCTTTAGGGGCATCATTTACAGCATCTTCCAACACAGCAAGAACAGATTCAAACCTGTCCGATCGAGAAAATGAACAAAATTTGGTCAAGAGAGGATCAAATGCAGTTAAGAGATCTCTAGTCATCATAAGCTGGATCCATAGCATACCCTTTAATAAGTTGATCTTCACTTATCATCCCTTTTCGAGGTTTTGAAAGGTTAATAAGAAGCTTTGTCAAGAGATATCTCTCCATGTCCTTCCTCTCAAAAGAATCAGTAATCCAGATAGAGATCATAGATGGATAAAAGCTAGGGGCATTCAAATCCTTGATGCATAAAGCAACTTCATTCTCGTCTCTTGCACTGTGTAAAAACAGC
>JACFYI010003551.1:690173-707814 GCA_014898755.1 Handroanthus guayacan | reverse complement strand
CATAAAAGATTCTTCATAAACACTAAGGGGCAAACTGCAAAAATGTACTTTTTTAGTACAAAAATGAGAAGAGGAAAAATTTAGTTCTTTTTCAATACTAGAATGAATTTTTAATATCGATATTAAAAAAGTTAGGGTGCTTATTTTATAATTTTTAATTTATTGTCTTCAACTCTTTCAAAATTTAACTTTATGGAGTTGTCCCTAAAGGCTAAAACTAAGCTAATATATTTACATTAAGTGGCATCTAGCAACTTGTCATGATTTTATTTTATGCAGAAAATTAAGAGAGAAAGGGAAATGTAATTGTCTAAGTATAATCATAAAATTGACTGTTCATTGTTGAACAACAACGGCAAAATTAAAGAAGTATTGTAAGTACAAAAGTAAGAAAAGTGCATAAAAGTCATGGTACGTACATGTATTTCAAAACTTGTACTTCAACCTTAATAAACACTTTCTAAATGATAAAACCATGTATACTTTACAAACCTAACATTATATGGCGTGAAAATCGTTGCATCGATGAGTTTCATATATTTCTTTCCTTTTTTTTTTTCCCGAAATCTCTTGGATGAAAAGGGATAGTGACATTGATCTCTACTTAAAACTTTTGTATTACATAATAAATACATGTCATCCATGCTGCAAATATAATTCGATGGTTTTTTTTTTTAATAAAAGAACACATTTATTGCAACTGTTAATGTAATTCTCTGATGTTTTTAATCGTAACACATATTAAAATTTCTTTTAAAAATGTACATAAATTTTTTCATAAATATAATTCATGTAATATAAATTAGAATTAGAATTTTCCAAATAAAACTTGAGGCGAAAAACAATGAAAAGCCCATTGATTTGCTAAGGAATAAGAACAACAAAAAAAAAAAAGAAAAACGACATTTTAGAAAGGCACGAAACCAAAAACCACTGTCCCATATCATCAAATCATGACATCCAGAATTTCATAATTGTACTGTGGTCCCCACACTTTTTGTCCTTTTCCCATCAGACCACCTTGGAGCTGCGTAGGATCGGACCCACGCTCCATATGCACAAGCAAACAGGGGTCCCACCTCATAAACTATTCCAACAAAAACCATGCACGAATGGAGCCCACATGGGGGACCACGCGGCTCGGATTCCTAGAGAATTGCTTCCACCGCCCGTTGCCCGCGGGCAGCTGCAATATTCCAAACCTGCTTTTTTTTTTTTTTTTTCTTTTTTCAACTTGATTGATAGATTGCTCTTTACACGTGCGGCGCTGAGATGCGACCAGCAAATCACCTAATAATTACTCGGGATGCTACGTGGCATTTCTTGGAGAAAAGACCGGGTGCTTCTCGGTCTACGTATGGGAGGTGTTACTATTTTCTAGATCAGTGAAATGACGGCTAGGATCAGCCTGGTGCCAAATGCCGTCGTGCAACCGTAAGCCAATTATTGGTGGGAATTTGGGTTTTTTTTTTTATTTATTAAATTATGTTTGATTGAAGGTTATTTCATTTGGTCAATTTTCATTTAGGTGGCCCCACGGGTATTGATTGTCCTGTTTTACTGCCCACCAGTGCATGTTTGATGTATATGTACAAAATAATTATATAAAATATTTATTAAAATATAATATATACTTAATTTATATATATTTAATAATTAAAATATAATTAATATATTTAATAAAAATACCATCACCAAGAGTTTGGTACTTTGCAGATGATACATGTAATATTAAATTTACTTATATCATAGATAATAAAGTTATGATACACTTTTTAACTGTGTTTAAGAGAAAGTATAAAGAAAATGTAAGATTTGAATCAAAGAAATTGAGTTTGTATTCAACAATAGTGGAGTTTTAATCTTGATCGACACAAGTGTTTGGTTTTAAAACAAAGTTACAAACTACAAAGATGGTGTTAAGGGAATCAAAATCAATGATGTTATACAAATGAAAGATATTTTTGATAATCCATAAAATTATTTATCTTTTTAATTTTGAAAAAATAGAATATTGCAAGTAGGTATTGAGTAATTGATATTCTTGAAGAGTTATAAGGCATCATCTAGACGCTTTTCAGATCTTCAATCATTAGGTCATTCTTAACTCGAATTTAGATTAGATCATTCTCAACTCTAGTCTAAAGAAAATATTAAAGAATATAGGGAATCAATTACCTATTTTTTTTCTTTGTAATGATGCAAACTCAATGAGAAACTTTAAAAGTGCCACCCAAAACATGAAAGATTATGTACTTAAACTTGGTGTAGCATAAAAACATCTTAAATAAGTACAATGACATTTTGTTACTAGTAGAACCAATTTTTTCCCAAGTTCAAGAGTGTGCCATTTTTAAAGCATTATGATATAATACTTATATGTGAAAACAAACATAAGAGCATACGAAATGTTAATTCCTTAATGAATGATTGATTATGACACATTAAGCTGACAGGCTCTCTTAATATGTGACATGTATCTTGTATCTGTCCTATTCACAGCTCAATTATTCAATTTTTAAAAGCACATCCCATTTCTCATTCTTTCTCATTATAAATAAAGGAATATTGATTAAGGTCATAATTCCATTTAATTTATAATACGAGTTGCCTTTTAATGCAGTTCAAACAACTTAAATCGGAGAATCTTGAAGCTTTGAAAATCTCTCATGCTCAAATTAACTGAAATTGGAAATAGAGAAAATTCTACTATACTAGAGTGCCCTGTAATAAAAGCCATAACAAATATAATTCTGCAATGATATTAAATTTTTTTTTTATAATTGTAATAAAATATTCCGATTGACGTAGCTATGATAATTCATAAAAACTAACTCCGATGAAATTATTTCTACTCATGATAAAACACTAAATTAATGGTATATAAACTGTCCCTTTTATAAATTTCACATTGATCGTAATTTTTTATCTTTTATTTCATCCCGAAAGCAGCTCTTAAGCATATGTGGGTCAACTGTCTACGTAAGATATCCTTTTCATATATATGTTAAATATAATATAAAATATCAAGAATATGTAATATTAGTTAAAATAAAAATTTGAACTTTTATAATATAAACTTAAAAATAAATAAATAAATAATTCGAATAATGTACAAAACACGTAGGAATGTCATGGCATTTTCACTCAATGATGAAAGAGTGGACCACAAAATAGGGTTTTCCCACCCCCAATGAACTTGGTGTGGAATATGGGAAAAAGAACCTTTTCTTGGAACTTTATTGCAAATGTTGTCATTTTTAATAATTGATGTCCCTCCTTTATTACACATGAGGTGTTAAACCAAAGTCTTGTCCGATATTAATATTTGGAAAAAAACAAATATGAAAACCTAACAAGTCTTTGAAAAGTAGATCTTAGTGATGTAAGAAAAAGAAAAGAAAATTAGGCACTTAAAAGGATTATTTATTTATTATGGTGGTGATTTTGTAGGAGCTGGAACTGAGTCATGGGCATGTTATCATGTGCCCATTTGATGGTTCTTAAACTAATTTTTAAAAGTGTGATTATGTAATCACCTTTGTTTTGGTGGTGATTATGTCATTAGAGCAATGGAAGTGGTAATGTTTGGTTGGTTTTAAAGGTCACAAGGATTTATTTAATAATAGTACCATTATTTTCTCTTTTCTTTGCTTTGGTGTAATGTTTCTTTTGTTTTCTCATTTGTTAAAATTTTAAAATATCATTAGTTCTTAATAAAATAGATGTAGCAAAAGCTTGTTGATGAATTTGTAGGTCCAAAATGTCATTACGATAATTATGTCAATCACTTTATTATAGAGAAAAATCATATTAATATATTCTTTCAAATATGTCAATCTCTAAATTGTGAAAAATCATATTTATATGTTCTTTCAAATGTAACTTCAACCATTAAGCCAGTGTTTGCAACAAATTATACAAATTTAATCACCTATTTTTATTGAAAGTTGAAAAAAAAAAACAAATTATAGTAAAAAATACTTTGTGTTTGAAAATCATCAAATAATTTGTTATAAGCCAACAAATTTTGTTAGTGTTTGAAATCATAATTATTTACGTTCATTAAAAATAGCTTATAACGCATCATAAACAGTCTTAATACTGCTTATGAGATTATAAATTATTATTAATTAACTGTAGAGAATTTAAAAGCATAAATAGAATTTCCAAACACTGAAAAAGAGTTTAGTGCTTTTGAAAATGGGTTGCAAACACCACTTAAGTATATATGATTCACCGATAAGTTTAAATAGGTGAATTTTTTTCTTTCTTTCTTTTTTTTTTTTAAAAAAAAAGAGTTTCAATAAATGATTGGAAATAGTATTCATGGACAAGAAGTGGCCCAACAAAAATTAAATCAAGAGAAATTTTATTAGATTAATTTAGCTAATTATATATGCACAAAATATAAGATCAATAAAACGAAATACTGATTTCACAATAAGTTAAAAAAATAATCGAATTGTTACTAAACATTTGGGTATTATTAAAATATTTTCAAACAATAATAAATGAATAAACTAAAATATGAACCACACTGCCATCGCTCTTTCTCTTTTGCCCTTTTTATTTTCTTATGTCCATATGCCTTTTCCGCCTACCAATCATACAGTGAAAGTTTCTAGAGGAGCTGCAAAAAGTAGGTTCATATGCTTTTATTTTCGTCCACTGTCTTCTTTTTCCCCAATCTCCTTTACCCCCTTCTTCTTTTTTGTATGTCCGAAGTGAAAAAGAAGGAATTTTTAATTCATCAAAGCAAATGAGATTTTCTGTAAGTGCCCTTTTTTCCCAAACAAATCAGGCGTGCCCAACCATAGAAAAGGTAAAAGGGATACACATAAATACGTCATGATTCGGGTTCATGCAATAGAATCGCATCTACAAAAGCAAAATTGCTGCATTAGCACCATCGAGGAACAGCATTGGATTGTCAAGTCTGAGGAACAGCATTGGGTTGTCAAGTCTAAGGAACACTGTCACAAAGCAACTGCAAGGTTATTACAATGACTAGGTTCAGCTAATGCAGGTAGAAAAGGGAAGGAACTGGCATAAGTTTCTCAAAGGATGGCGCATCGATTGTAATATTATAGACGACAACCAATAATTTCAGATCTAAACCAGCAAGATGCCAAAAGAAGATAATGAGATTTTCAATTGTCCATAAGGTCCCTAATCACTATTAACATCTCTATGTTAACTAAAAGTCAGCCAAGTAATGAACCTCAGAGAAGTGATAATCAATGGACTATCCTGAGAGAGAAGAATTTAAAGCACTTAGAACATCCAACCCAATTTGGGCTTCGGCTTTCTCCAGATCAGTTGAGGCTGTGCTCAGTTTTTGAGTGAATTCTGCGAGTCCCTTTTGGACAGAAGCAGGGTCCACTTGCTCGATTGGAACGGCCTCAATAGCGATTATATCAGTAACAGAATTTGAGTGGACAAATGCAAATCCACTGCTAATGAAGTACTTTGTTACTTCATTCCCCTCGTGTATGGAAAGTAAGCCAGCCTTTAGTTCCGATATTGAAGCTACATGACCAGGAAGAATTCCCATCTGCCCTGTTGTGGCAGGTACTATAACCATGTCCACCTGAAATGATGATAGTATTAATGTTAGAAGGCAGACGGGACACTCCAGTCAGACAAATCATCTATAACATTAACAACACAAGACTAAGCAATATCAAAGCAGATATCATTGTTGAACCCCCTTCCCATGTAGCAAGCTGACCTTCTGAGGTCTCAGTTTTCCCCATGGATCCATATGGAGAAAGTGGAAACAAAGGCCACGTTGTTCTTACAAAGTTACATAGCCAGGAAGAATAACTGAACAGTCATGCAGAGGCAACAATGTGAGGTATGAGTGTCAAACTAAAAGAAACAGTCAAGTTAGAATCCCTTTGAAAGTGTCTGCATAGACATATTCTGCAGGTTCATCTTGTGAATTCTCCTATTAGCTATGATTGTTTTGCAAGGGGGCCGACATAGAGGTCTTCCACATTGATCACTCAATTAGAAACCAAGGCAAAAAAGTGATAAAACTAGAAAGAAAACAAAGAAAAGAAAGACTTTCATGATTTGAACTATACATGAACTTATAAGCAAGTCAAACCCTGCTGCAAACAATCTAGTGATCAATCCTTGACATTCCCATCAATACATATTCAATCCTTTCTGACACAAATCTTCTAATAAAGTCATAAGGGGATGAAGTATTCCTGGTCTCATATGAGAGGATTAGCTATCAAGGGATAGCTTTTCCCAAAGTTGTCCGTTAAGTCGTTGCGCAAAAGAACCACATGCAGACATAATAGCAAACAAGAAATAGACACTGTCAAATTGCAGTTCACAAGAGATTCAGGAGATTCAGAAAGAAGGGAAATACTTTCAGATGAACCAGTATAAATTCATAATTAGCTTAAAATCCTAACTCTTTAGGTATAACGAAGCAATATCTCAGAGTCATTATTCATTAATTTTGAGTAGCAAGCTCCACAGTAGTCTATATAATGCAATGCCAATATTACAAAAATACTCAAACACAGCAAACATTCAAAATATGATTATCAAACACAAAGATGTAAATAAAGGCAAGCACGCCAGAGAAAGAAGAAGAAGAAAAGAGATGCCAAATGGACCAAGAACCAAACAATGGAAGAAAAGGAAAAATAAATAAATAAATAAAAGGGCAACTCAAATACAAACTCATCGAAAATTGAGATAAGTTCTGTTTCATATTCACGAAAATCCAATAAATAAGAAACTGCAAATAAATATTCGTTCCACATCAAAATCAGAGCATATATCACGGTTAGAAAAAATACAAAAAGATAACAGAAAATCTCAAAAGGCCGAAGCAGCAGGGACAAATGATATTTACAAACTAGCAAAATAAACAAAACCCAAGCAAAAAGTATCAATCCCCAAGAATTTAAGCATAATTTAGATCATAAAGTGATAAATGTAGTCCAATTATCTCCAAACCGCTAAACAAAATTGAACCGAGTTTGGCTTCAGTGTATTAAGAGGAATTTCACAAACAGCAAATCCAGATAAAATGGATATCAACAATGTATGAGAACGCAATATACCAATTCATTTTCACACCACGATCAAATGTTAAGAAAACTAAAAATCCTTAAAAAGGAAGAAACTACACCAAGTTAGGGAAAAAAAGACCTGTTTATTGGATAACTCAGAAGAGTACGGAGAAACCAAGTTGATAGTCAGCTTCGACGGAATCGACGCCGCAGATGCGGTGGATGGCCGGGGCTGCATGAAAGCCAATGGAGTCTTGGGTGGGTCCAGATTGGGCATTGTCCGCTTCCAAGCCGCCATGAACAGATCGTCCGCCGCCGGCGCAGTGGGGGAATCGGCAGTCGAGAAATGGCGGTGGTACGAGAGTATGCGAGTGGTAGCACGGCGGAACATGGCGAATTTGTAAAATTATCGCTCGGCTAGCAAGTCGGAAGGGGGTGTCGGAGAAGGGCGATGTAGTGGGAATTAATCAATAAAAGAATAACATTGGATTTAATACAGTGTGAGTGATATATTAAGTACGGCCTCTAAAAAAAGGGGAAAAAGAAGGGTAATATAAATTTTGTCTACTAACCTTTAAGGGAAATCCTTCTTATTTATAACTCAAAGAAGATTATTTGTAACTAGTTAATGTAATACATTCGAAGTGTGTGTTTAAATTTCTATTAGATAAATTAAAATTTTTTATTTATGTTAAATAATATTATCTTTTGTTAATTTTTAAATATTTTTTGTCTGAATTTATCATATAAAATAAATGATCGAAAAATAGAATTGAAAAGAAAAATTATAATTAGAAAAAAAGTAAAAGAAAAAAGTAATTATTAAGAAAGATAGGTAAAAATTTATTTTACATTATCTTTAAAAACTACCTTGTAGTTATTTTTTAAAATAAAATTAATTTTATAAACTCATTAAGTAACATATCAAAATAACTATTTAAAAGTTTCATGCTTTATAAATATAGTATAGATAAATGGCAAACTAATTGTTTTGTAAAATAAGTTTGTATTTGTTTAACAGCCACCGTTTTTACCACTAAAAGAGGAAGGACGCCTGCACTTATCCTCATGGAAATTTGTAATACACTTTATTCTCATAGAAATTTATGTGATTATCCCTATATTATGGTATAGCCACTATGATCATACAATTGCCGATGAACTCTTATCTCAATAACAAGGTGGAGATCTCACAATTAAGAAGTTATAAGTTAGATTTTCATTTATGCATGGGGACATTTTGTATCTGGCAACCTAAAGAATTTTTCTACTGTATAATAACTTGTATTATTATTATTATTATTATTATTATTATTATTATTATTATTATTATTATTTTTTATTCGGTGTTACACCTACTGATTGTTCAGTATTCTTGATCTATTAATAATGATGTATCGCAAAAAAGGGAAAAAGATAAATCATACGCTCAATCCTTGACACAAAAATCATAATATATATAAATTATCCCTACAAATGTTTTCCCCACAAAAACATATGTATGTAAGAGTTATAAATGATTTAATATTTTGATTTGTATTTGGGGTGAAAGGTAATCGTGAAATTATTCAAGAAGCCGTCTTCCGCAAAATTAAATACTAGATCACTTGTATGTTCACATCTTTTTGCGCAGATTGGTCGTATTCGAGCTCAATCTCATTTAGAGTAGCCCCATTGATGAGTGCAAACAAGACGAAGAAAAATCACTTCTGACATTATTGAGGCACATTAAGAAAATAACATATGTTACGCGTTTTACAGATTTTAAGTCTAATACTATGACCCTTATTCCATATTTTTAACCTATACTAATTTAAATAACTTTGGGAGAATTTGTTTTGATGGTAGAGTTGGAGAATGTGATGCTTTGTTTGGGGAAGAAAGAATATTTTTGCTCTAGTTGTCAATTTTTCTCTCTAGTTGGTAATATTACTTAATAGAAAATATACATTATATTAAAACAATAATTAAAAAAAAAAAAAAGATGAGCTCATATATTTCTATCGATATAATAATTTAAGAATTAAAAATTTCTGAAAAATAAATTTTGAAAAAAAAATATATATTTTTACGGCGATCATATCATATCTTGTGAAGTGTACAAGCATGATCTCGCTAAAAAAACTTTTTAACGAATCACAAAGGCACACCCAAAACCTGACAACACCACACTAATTACCCATGCCATAGGAACGTTCAATAGCCTATACAGTGTTGATGCCATATACGTAAACGCAAGCAGTACGATTGACACTCGCAACGGCACAATCAGTGGGAATCCTTTTATTAGGGTATTAATCATTCTAAGCGACAAGAAAAATGCAATTGTGTTGCAATCATAGTAACCCAATTCGCGGTACCCTTTGGTACGCGGTACTGGAACCGGTACGTGATACGTTGTTTTCTAAGGAATTCGGTACGCTAGGATAGGTTTAGTCGATACGTTCTTCTGGTATGCTATATGCTTGAATAATTTAGTTGCCAAACTTTCAAATCAAGTAACATGATATTTGCCAACATTGATAATAGTTTGAAGAAGGATAGTTGATAGATCAAAATAAATGACAATTATTAAAGAGGAGTTGTTTAGTGCTTGATTTAATTTTTGGAGAAAAAAATCTCTACTCTCTATAACACAAAGTTCAACATACGAATGGTTTCTTTTATACTAAGACTCATATGTAAGGTATTCAATGATTTGGTATACAAATTTTAAAATATCAATTTGAGTACCGTATAATATTATCGTGAACTAATATACATTCGGTACGCTAATTTTAGAGTACCAATACGCAAAAGTACCGGGAATTGGTACGCGAGTACCAATTCGCGGTACTCTGGGCAAACGAGAGTATTAGGTAACTATGGTTGCAATACATAAAAAAGAACAACAGCTCCCCGGATAACAAATCAATGATGCTGCCGTGATGATTAGGCTTTGTGGTGGACGGAGGTTGGTCAGCCACCGAATTTTGGAAAGTCGGGGGACTGAGGCCAGCTTGAAATGTGGTTGTTGTTATAAGGGTGACTATTAGGAGGAGCACATTCCGCACGTTGCTTGGGGAGTCTCTTTGTGCATCGTACTGGAATAATTTCAGAGTCGTTTCTTGTGGATGTGGGAGGAGTGGTTGATGGTTAGATTCATGAATTAGCTGATTTTGATCGTTGAGTTGCGGTGTTGTGATTTCTGTGGCTCGTAATCCTCCGGCTCCCCTGATTATTTCCTCTGTTTCTCGGTCTCCAGCTTCGCTGGGTGTAAGCAGCAAGAGATCTAGGGCTGTATAGCCTATTTTGTTTAAGGAGTTTACTTCTATATTTGAAATGATTTCTATAGGCATTCCCTTGAGCATGAGATCAATCACCTAAAAATAAGGAGTTTATTTTACATGATGATTAGTACTCAATGGAGGTATAAATAAATTGAGGTGGTTAATTGGGTGCATACAATCACATAAAGTTGGATCGAAGTAAGGTACTAAGGATATTGCATAAATTTGTGTCACTTGAATCCAAGTCATTAATTTTCAAATTCATAAATTTAGACGTGGACTGCACTTGAACTAAATCAATCTGATTTGAATTGAATTAATTCACCATAATCTATCATAAAAATAGATTTGTGGCCCATTTTTCTTATTACTCAATCAAACAATCCCTAAAATAGTTATAAAATCAAAATGGATCTAATTACTCAAAGCAAACATCTGCATCATTCAATAATACGAAATCCCAAAGCTAGTCAATTATTATTCCAAGGTAGTTGGTTGTGAATGATAATTACTCTATGCATAAGTTACAATTATGTAAAGTTAATAAGATAAAAATAACAAGAGGTATTTTAAGAATAAAATATGAAAACTATCTAATACTTTTATAAATGCTACAAATAGATTAATAGTTATAGTTTGCATAATGCAGGCTAAGCAGGCGCTATTCTCACAATCCAATATTGACTTCTATCCAGATTATTTATATTTGACTATACATGGACTTGATTGTTGGAGAGTCTTTATCTGAGCCCAACGATGTCAACGGTTGACTTTCTTAACATGTTACTACTTCCCAAGTCCAAGTTAATTATCTAAAACTTATTCCGAAGGATTACTTCAGACCAAGTGTAACAAAACAATAATTATATCATATTTTACTTAAATAGCTAATTAAAGGGTACAGTCAACAGGCTTGATAGTGATAGGTGCCATAGCTTTGGTAGCTGTGCAAAATGGAACAAGAAAAGGAAGAAGAAATTTGCAGCTTCACCAAATCACAGAACACTAAGAATCCAAAGACGAGTACCTCATGCTGCTTTTTGGCTGCCGCAAGGTGTAAAATGGTGTTCCCCCTCTCATCCTTCTTATTAATCACCTCCGCTTTGCCGAATCTCTTCACGTGTTCCATCAAATCACACAAAACATCAAACTGATAATTCCTCACGGCAAGATGAAGCGCAGTTTCTCCTCGAGAAGTCACCGTTTCAACGGAATCCACACAAGCCAGAAGCAGTTCTCTAACAACAACAACTTTACCTCTCACAATTGCGACGTGGAGAGGGATTTTTGTTTCTCTACCCCTCAAAAGGCACAATCCGAGATCCACTTTCAGAATCTCTTTCACAATTTCTACATTTCCGATGGCCGCAGCAATGTGCAGAGGACTCACACCGTCGTAATTCAGCTGCCGCACGAATTCGTCATCGTGCTTTAGGAATTCCCTCACAAAAGCCGTGTGCCCGGCCAGGCAGGCAATTTCTAATGGATTGGCTTCGGGAATTGATGATATTGCGGCAGTTTTGAGAATAAGAGGATTGGATCTCAATTGCTGAAGCAGTAGCTCGATGTTTCCTTCTTTAGCGGCTTCGTTGAGCTTGCTAATAATCTCCATTGTTAACAAGTAACTGACTCGTTTTCTCTGTGTGTTTGTGCGTGTGTTAATTCAGAAAATGATGAAGCTGGAGGGTAATTACATTTGTTTCTCTAAGAAATTTCGTGGAATTGTTTGGTTTCTTAATATGGAGTAGTTTCACTTGCAGTCTTTCACCTAATGTGAAACCATGAATTTGACTCCAGTAATGGTGGGAAGAAAGTCTTTTTGCTTGCTTATATTTTCTTACAGATGTTCGCGTGTATTTATATCTATATAATAATAATAATAAATAAATAAATAAATAAATAAAATCTATGTTTATGTATGTGTTATAACAAGGCTTTATCATTGTCTTCTTAACTAATGGACAGCATTCTGAATTGTTTAAGAAAGAAATTAAAGTGAAATATAATGTAACTTTCATAAATTGCAAATGGTTGCATATGTTACTTTATAAAGTACAAACGGTGATAAATTCAACATTTTAATACTTTGTTCATTACCATGCTTTCATGGTTTCATATGTATGGGAAGAACATCAGTAATGTTTTGAAGTGTTCTAAAGAATAGCATTTAAAAAATAGTGTTTTAAATGAGGAGTTGGAGAACGCAATAATAAGAGAAGGAAATGTATCAATGTTTCCTTTCTTTTTTAAAGGAAAAAAAAGGTCAAAATGTTGATGAATGGGGGGATTTGTCAAACTTGGGCATATAATTTGAGATACCATAGGGCCTCAAATTTCAGAGGCCACTTAGGACTAGTTTACTATGATGTTTAATGGTTGTTTGAGCTAAATAAACCAACGTTTACTTTGAGTGTTTGTTAACCTGGCCAAGTTCCCAGGCTCAGGTCAAGAATGGATAACAGGAGTTTGCCCAATCCCACGAATTTGGGCGGTTAAATGGTTGGGAAAATAAACCATTGTTGGGATTTTACATTTGTGTCCAAAATCTTGTTCAATCTACTCCACATGCCACCATGACCTAGACAACAAAAAAGCACTTCCTTTCTTCCTCCCAAATCAAACCCACCAACTTTGGAAGCTGCTGCCGCTGTGAATGTGAAGCCGCCGGCCATCTTTGTTCACCTGTGGAAAAGTACACCATTTTACATTGCTTTGGTGCCAAAACAATGTGTTTTCCCCTCATTCTGTTTGAACCGAGAGAGAGAGAGAGATAGAGATTGAACACATGCATCTAAACACCCGTCTGCACCACATAGATTACTGCCTCCAGAGTAGTTGCTATTTTTTGCCAAAAGAATGGTTCGGAATGTGTAAATCACCCTCATGCAAGGGCGGGACTTTGGGGAGGCCTCATCACAAAACACACTATTTCTTTTGCTATCTGCAGCCAAAGCACACTCGTTGGATGCTGGGGCGGAATTGCTACTGTTTTCGTTTATAAAATTTTTGGAAAAATGTCACGAAAGCATTGCATGAATGCACCGTGGCACAAAGACTCTTTAAAGATTTAATATTGTGGTCGTTTTGGTAATTTCAAAAGTAAACCAATATACCTCAAACCATTTGAAGTAAACATGCCACTCGAGTTAAGTCAATCAACTTATTCTCAACCATTAAAGTAAACATGTCACGAAATCTGAATAAAAAAAAAAAAAAAGCAAAAAACCTCTTTAAACTATTAATCAAACCACCCATAAACCAAACCTCTATTAACTAAAACCCCCAAACCAAGCTGCCCCTAAGAAGATATGATCCCATTGGCTTGCATGTATATAAATTTGATCATATAATCAGAACAATTTAGATGCAACTCAAGTCGTATTTTTATATTATGTTCCATTAATAGGTGACAGAATGCATTGGTTATAGATTCTCTATTTCAATTCAAGTTTCATCTCACAGCTCACATCTCACATTCCATTGTGTGGAGTCACGCCAAGTGTATTGCATTCACAACCGTATATTTTTGTAAGCACCATTTTTAATACACCTAACATACACCCATGCAAAGGAGTATAAGATGAAACACGCACTGAAATAAAGAATCCTAACTAGGTTATCACGCTGTCGCTACACTCTTCCATTTATTTTCTCGTCTGATAGGAATAACAATAATTCTTCTCTTCATATCTGCAATCCATGAGTTGACATAATGCATCATATAGGAAACCATTTATCTGCAATAACAGATTATGTCCAGTTTATAAATGAAACACCCATTAGAATAGGGAATAAGAACAACAAAAACCTCACCAAGATACATGCACAAACCATCACCTAGTACGAAGGCATTCTTAAACAGTTAGAATACCTTTTGTTAGATGCCTCAGTCTCAAAGGCTGAAAGAAGAAGCGTGCATTGGATGATAAATATCATTATCATGCACGATAATGAAGTAAAGCATCAGAGAGAAACAAAAGAAAGTTTTATATCCATATTGACATATCAATTTTAAAACTCAATCAACAATATTGACATATACAATGTAGCAAAATGCTAAAAACATCGAAGATAACGCAGCTAGTAAAACAAAATGCAAAAGAAAACGAAAAATAAACAAGTAAGTATCTGCATCAGGATGAGACCAACTTTTTTGGGTGTAAGCATCAGAGAAATCACAAAAACAGTTTTATCAACTAACAAGCATCAACAGATAAAGTGTAGCAAAATGCATCAACAGGTCAGGGAGAGCATGCAGCAAGTAAGACACAATGAAAAGGAAAAGATGAAGAAGGAAAATGCAAGAGGAAACAAAAAATAACACTTCAGTTATGACAACAATTTCTGATGCAGTATGATAGCTAAACAGTTAATTTTCAATGATTGCAAGCTTTACCACTTTGTTGAATCACGTACTTATAATCACTTGCCTGGTGAAGTAAAAATGACTTTTGGTTAAATGTTTAGATAGATCTTGCATACAATACAAAGTAAAAGAATCTGAACAGTTAAGTTTCTTATCCATTCACAACTTTGTTTGGTAGTAAAATACTGTTACTTCCCACATTTTCGGTAGCAAAACAAGCAACATTTCCTAAGCCGAGCTAGAAACTTCATCCGCGACACATGAAGGAGCATTCAACAGATATCGTGTTGGAATAACACGGAACATTTTTCTCCAGTATTCTTTATGGTCTCAACCATACTATAAAAAAGAGACAGGAAATAATCCCATCAATAGAGTTAACAACTAACAATATCCAGAACTAGCAGAAGCAAAAATACTGATACTGATAACAGACAAACTAAACAAGAATACTCATGCAAATCAAGTCCATTCTAGAAAGCAGTGAAGATTCACGCCTGCAAATTGCATTTAAAAGGAAGTGCTCATTGCGAGATCATCCAATGAAGATATTCCACACATCTGATATCAGTACCACAAAGTGATACAAAGAAAGTATGTTATATGCAAAAGTTTGCAGCAATGGAACATTTTCCCAATATAGGTAGGCATACACAAACACCAACCAGAGAGCACAAAGGATAATGCATCCTGTGATCCACAGATATCATTGCGCCAATTTGCATATATCTTCATACTCAACAGCTTTAAGAACCCTTCCATCATATATTCCCTTCTCAATCTGCACCTTGGCACAGAATTTATCAGCATCAATGGCTACCAACCTTGCTTGCTCACCACGATATGCTCCATTCACTATCTTCACAAGGCCCCCAATCTGCGGAATCACAGTTTCCAGCTCCTCCTGATCAACTCTCAAGACATGCTTATTCTCAAGCATCTCAATCTCCCCACAATACTTATCGATCACCTTCCGCACAACACCCTTCTGCTTATAATATCCCTTATCGGCCAAAGCTTTACTCATAACCTTCACAATAATCCCCTCAAACAGCCAATAGTCCTTTCTATTGCTCCTCTCCTTTGCCTTCTCTTCCTCCCTCATCAACTCATCCAAAACAGACGCATTCTTGGCCGACATCTCACCTTCTATTTTCCTCTTCCCACTCTTACTTTCATACTCCACCTCATCAAACAGCAACCTCGAACTCTCCCGCTTCTCATTCGACTCCCCATTCTTCTTTGACAAACCCAGACTCAGCTGAATTTTCTTACCACCCTCCCCGTCATTTTTTTCCAGTACTCTGGGTTTACTTCCCTCTTCTTCAGTACCCTTCTCATTGCCTCCCGTCATCATCTGCGCAGCTCGCTCAATTTGCCTCTGAATCTCCTTCTGCTGCTTTTCCTCATCCACGATATCTGCCTTAAGCCTCTTATTCTTCATCTTCTCCTTAAAAAGAGTCTCTGAATCTCGATCAATATATGTAATAAACCAACCCTTTGGGGTTTCCTCAACCTTACACTTTCCAGTCCTGCCCAGATACTTAACGAACTCCGTCAGCGTAGCCCACTGAGTAGAATTCATGTGAATATGGTGGCGATCGTTGATGTATTCATTGTAGACAACGGTGGCGGCGACACGGCTGAATCGGTGGCTGCGCTTCATGTGCTCGAGAAAAGTATTCTCAAATTCTTCCGAGTAACCACTGATGATTCGGGTAGGATTTTGGCCGAAGACTTGCATCTGGCGCTGATGGGACTCGCTCATACAATGGCACTTGAATCCGTTCTCGTCGCGGCATTGTTTTTGGCACATCTGGCAGTACCATCGCAGTTTCTGCAAACCCTTTGCTTTGATTCGGTTTGCAATCGCCTTTGGGGTTAAGAATTCGTTCTTCCCCATGGAGATTTTTCCGATGGATTAGAGGATTGATGAACGAATTTATGAATTGAATAGGTTAGGGTTTGAGTGGCGTGATTCTTTCGGGGTTACGGTGGTCCGCGGATAGAAGGGCCGAGATCTGTCGTCTGTTGAACCGGTGTCGTTTGTTGGTAAAATTTAAAGGAGTTCGGACATGAGGAAATTAATTTTACATGAATACTTTACAAAACAACATAAATAATTAACCCTAACAATAATTGCATTGGACAATCACTTTGATCTTCTATTTCAAGTTAGGTTTCATTTCCTATTTCATTATATCGATGCTCGCCAAGTGTACGGTATCTATGATTTGATATTTTTATAAAAAAAATTTTAGTACACTTGACATATATTGAATAATAGTAGAATAGAAAATAAAATATCATTTAAAATTAGAGAATTCTAACCGTCCTATAAAATGTTGATAACAGCAGTTGGACTATAGTAGAAATTTTAGTTTGATTTATGTATTTATTTAACATAAAATACTTTAAAATTTGTGATCAATTTGAATTAATCAGAGTTATGTTAAATTAACTCATATATTAGCCGCATGGTAATTGAAGTACTAATCATGATCTATTGCAAAGTAGTTCGAATAGTTTTTCTACTGTATAGTAATCTAAAAAAAAATCGTCTCGCAAAAAATATATTGTTAATTTATTAATAACGAATTAATGCAATCATCAAATGAATTATTATTTTTTTTTCCCCCAAAAGAAAACTTAAATATCAAGTTTCAAGGGAAATTGGGCTTTGAATTGGGTCATATGGTAGGTGGTTCCTCATTGGCCCAGGGCTGCGGATAGATTTTGGGCCGTCAATTGGGAGAAACCTTGATAGATTTTTCTCTATTTTACATCCAAATTCCAAGAACTTAGCATGGTTCACTCTCATGGTCATATATTTTGGGGGGTGCTATTTCCACTACCCCATTATCTAAGTTCAGTACACTTGGATATTTTTACCCTTTTTATTTTCACCACTCTCTCCCACAATTTTTCTCTCTCTATCCAAAAATCCTCTATACTATTTTCTA
>JACFYI010003551.1:646018-680004 GCA_014898755.1 Handroanthus guayacan | reverse complement strand
TTGTTGATGGCGGCTCCGCCACTCCCACCGCCGTCATCACAGAAATGCCACAACTCCCGCCACCATATACTGACACGTCATCATCTCCGTCCTCATCCTCGGATTCTTCTTATTCTTCGTCTTCTATTATCATAGTTATTATTATCATCGCTTCCGCCGTTATCGTCTCCGCCTCCATTTACCTTCTCCTACGCTTCCTCTCAAAACGCTTTCACCGCTCTTTCCGCACCTTCTCCGCGGCAGACGACGTCGTTCTACGACGGGACTCTTCCGGCCCGAACTCCGGCCAGCAGCAGCAATGCCACGTGGCGGCGCCCACCGGCTTGCTAGATTCTCTCCCGCTCTTCACTTTCCGTTCTGTTACTGGAAACCTCACCGGAGGTGACTGCGCCGTGTGTTTATCCAAGTTCGAGCCGCATGATCAACTCCGTTTACTGCCTCTCTGCTGCCACGCGTTTCACGCCGCGTGTATCGACGCGTGGATCGTCTCTAATCAAACGTGTCCACTCTGCAGGTCCACCGTGCTTCCCTCCGACTCCGATGTACTCGATAAAATCCTCTCAACAGAAAACCGCGGCATTAATGACAACAGTTTTCGTAACGGAAGCGGTAGTTTTCGGATTGAGATCGGAAGTATCAGTCGCCGACGCGGCGGAGCCCCGGAGGCAGTGGAAGGAGACCGGAGGTCTTATTCAATAGGCTCCTTCGATTACATTGTTGATGAAAATGGATACGAGGTTTCGGTAGGGTCCACCACTCATCGCAGAGGAGTTTCAGATTGCACTTCAGTCGACAAGGAATCATCGGTCGGAATTCCGATACCGGAGCAGCCGGGGGAGCTTCTTGCGGCGGAGGTATCCGGCGGTAGAAACTGGCTTAGAGATTACGTGGACAGGCTGGCGTCCGTTTCAATTTCTTCCCGTGCGATGTCGTTTAGGAGCTCGGGGAGATTCTTCTCAGGCAGCAGCCGGCGGAGCGACACCGTCGTCGCCCCCGAGGATCTGGAGGCGAACCGTGCGGGAGAGGAAATCAGCGAGTTGTTCCGGTGGCTTTCAGGAATTTAACATGTAAATTCTCCAATTCCCAGGGGTAAACCGGTAATTCAATGATATAATTTTCACTTTTTCTCCCACGGAAGCTCCTTATTTTTCTTTCCAGGCTTAGAGCAGCAATATCTTCTTCTTCTTTTTCTTCCTTTCTTTATTTTTTATTTTTTATTTTTTTAATTTTAAGAGAATTTTTTAGCAAAATCTGGAGTGCGAGTACGATCCTTTTTTCTCTTTTATTTTTTCCCATAGAAAATGGAAATATTGGTTAGAAAATCTATATTGGAATATTTCATTAACTTTTTTACGCCATATTTTCCAAATTCAGTAGTCTGCGCTCGTCTCGCAGTGATTGGAGGATTAACTTGCAAAATCTGATTAATTAGCATAAGTTAATGTTGTTCCTTAGTTGGATAGTATTATGTTATTAATTAGTGGAAGACTGGAAAAGAATTCCTCCTTATGCGAACTTGTTGCGAAATTCATTAGTGGTAGTAATAATGATGATTTGCCAAAAATAATGCCAAACTTTTTTTCTTTTTTAAAAAATTAAGGTCAAACTTTCTTTTGCAAGTCTTAAATTAATTAGTTAACCAAAACAAACAGCAATTTACACTTGTCTTATTAATAGAATTTGGAGGAGATTTTCCAACAAGTTTCTTCTTATCACCTTAGATTTTATTGTTGTAGACTTTTTGCAGTTTACTACAATTTGGGTCCATATTTGTAACAATATGTAATAAAGTTTATTATTTATGTGGTGTTCACGAGAAAAAACAAAGACAATCTTCTTTGATAAATGGACAACATTGTTGTTCTTGTGAAGACTTCCTGTTAGTAATACTTTATAAACTAAACATTCCATTCTCCACCAACTTTCTTCTTCTTCTTCTTACATGTGACATTAGTCCTCGTTTTGTTATATAGGTCGGCTAAAAATGTGGTCCAGACCCTAAAATCATTAGATCAAATCCTATAAACATGGATCGTAACTCCCCTGTCATGCAGTCTGTCCCTTCTCCATGTAGTGGCATTTTCGTGCACATTTCTTTTTCGATCCATTAGCTTAGTCATCTTTTATAAAGATAATTTCCTCAACTTATATTGAGGTTTGACTTAATTTTAAAAATAATTTTTATAATTTGGGAAGCATTTATAATAATATTTCCACTTCTAATTTATTTGAAGAAAAATTTAACGAAACTTACGTAATATTAGAATTAGATTAATAGAAGATCTACTTATAACATTTTTGTAATATGATAGATTTTTAGCGGATCTAATTGTGATGTTATATATATTGTTAAGGTTTTTAGCTAAATTAATGCCATGAATGTTATTATAATATCTCAAACTATAGGCATAGTTCCTGTAAAGTCAAGCAAAGCATCATGAATTTGAGATAATTATCTTTACTAAAAACCTCATATCTTTTCAAATTACATATATTTTCCTCAATTAAGAGAAATCTATTAAAATTTCTGTAATAATGATTAGCGACTGTTGAAATCTATAAGATGAAGGTGAATATTAGTGAGATATTTGTAATTTCAAAAGATAGTTGAATTTTTTTTTATAGACGACAAAGACTTTGGGTTGGTAACTAAAACCCATTTATGAATTCTATAATCTTTATCCAAAAATTTGGACAAAAATTACTTTTCTACGTCAAACTAAACAAGCTCATTTTATCTCCCTAGGATAATTAATAGTACATTGTTGATCAATTTTGTGTAATGATTGTGACAATATGACAGATAATGACAAGAGTTTATAAAACATCTAAGATAGCATCCACTTTTTTGTTTTATGTTGTAAGGAGCAGATAACATTCTTAGGATCTTATCAAAAAATAAAAAAAAGAAAGAAAAAGAAAGAAAAGATAACATTCTTAGGAGGAACAAACAAGTACATATATTGGAATTATAGTTAATTAGTTGATCAAACGAGAATAAAGCAAAGGGCTTTCACAAATTGTCCTTAATTAGTAACAGTATTAGTTTTAGTATTTTCCTTGTTGTGTACGCATGATCTTCTCTTTATTTCTCCCCATTTTGTGGGCAAAAAGAGCTTCTATATATGCTGCCAAAATTAAAGGAAATTCGCTTACCAAACTTTAGTGACGTCTATCATCTATGGTGACTTAAAAGGGATGCCCAAGCCACCTTCTTTCTTTTTCTCTCTCTGTTTTCTACCCCCGCTAAAAATTGAGAAAATCTTGTAACTAGTACCTTGTGTGCAAGAATTCACATTAGTACAAATGAACAAAAAATTGAAGGCAAGTGTTTCTTACTAATTTTTGAGATTTAATTGAATTTTTATTTTGATGATCCTAAGACATGGTCTATTTTGGAAGAGTCGAGGTCTTGACACAATTTATAAGTTATTTCTATTTCTTTTACCTTCAGGGTTTCTTTCAAAGACAAAAGCAACGAAGACATGCATGTGGGACCATATTTTGAGATGACTGGCTTCCACGTTCGACAATATTGTGATCATCATTGTTTGCACTGTCAGTGGAAATGAAGCCTATGAGTCTATTGCCAAGTCCCTTGATGGAGTGTCGTGCTGATACTAAAATTTATCTCATTTCGAACAGATTGAAGGGCTTGAAACAGCTCGTAAGTTGCTGTTTCCCTCTCCAGTACGTGACATCAGATAATATCTCAACATAATTGAATTTTTATCTTTATATTCAATAACAGATTTGATCATCATTAGTCACTAAATTCCTACAGCAATTGTCATTTAAATTAAAGTCTCCTTTCACCTTCACTAAGTAATCAAATCCAAATTTTTGTGATGTGTATCTTCAATTCAATGTAACACATGGAGCTTATTAATTAGTGAATTAGATTTGATGACAATTGCAAGCATTTCTAGAAATGCCACCAAGGTTGGGCAAGTGTAGTGCCATGCTTAATGCTGGTTGTACTAATTATGTGGCACTAAATAAGGGATCATGGTTTCCAATTGGATTAAGGGTTTGAAATTTTGTGCTTGAATTTGACACCATTGATGCTTTCCCATTCACATGTGATCATAAATTAGTTGGATTTAGTTGGATTTTCCACAAATGCAAGTCTAATCCAAAGTCAACTTGCCCATTCTCTATAAGTCATCGAGGGCTTTCTACATTAAGATATGAATAGAATTTAATTTAATTTTTTTTTTCCAAGTAGAATGAAAAATTTAAGTTTAGTCAAGGTTCATTAGAATCAATCTATTATAGTTCATTTACAGCTAAAGTCATAGGTTTGTAAACTAAAATGGTCATGCTAAAAAATAGTTAAGAGATAATAAAAGCAAATTTTTATCATGTTATGGCTAATATGAACTTGTCGTGTTATTACGTGTTTGAATATGATGAGATAGTACATACACTATTAATACTATATAAGCTATAGTTGTCACGAGTCAAAAATAGATCAGATACGATTTGTGCAAAAATACAAAACTCATTAGTATTTGGAATTATATCTAACTATTGAGGTCAAACGGGTAATTTGATTATTGTGCGGTATCAAATTTAAGCACTGGATTTAAGCATAAAATTTGATAAAAGTACAGATGGAATTTATGAGAGAAATATTAGCATTTCCTGAAATCTAGTATGGACCCTTTATTACAATACAGAACACTTTAATCTTGTAACTAAAACTTATTTATTTTTTCAACAAGAAAAAGTATGTGTTTTGATATGCCAATAATCTTCAGTTCTTTATGGAAAACACTACAATTTCTTATTTTGTTTCACGAATATTTTACCCAGCAGAAAGGCCTCTGGCCTAGCCACAATTAGTGGGCCTAGGCAATGTGTATATTTCTTAAGATGATCAAAGAATGTCCTGGGCCCAAATATTTTTTTCATGGGTTGCGCCCAAAAAACTTTGTTTTAATTTTTTATTCAGAAGGGTCTTGCTCCCATTACCCCTGTGCCCCCATCTGATTGCCAGATATGGAATAAACTACGTTCGTCCCAAAGTCGTCTATGCTTGAGTTACAAACCCACACTTATTGAAGCCTGGCAAGGTGGGCCCAAATAATTGCCTTTGATCCCAATCCAGATTGAACTTCCAACAGATTCAAGAAAATTACTAGCAAAAGACAAGAAATTAGCAGCACTCTTGATACAATGATTACTACCTAATCATGATATTTTCATTTATAAAAATAAATATCCAAAAATTAGACTTACATCTGCAAAATCCATAGTGTAACTCAACTTTCCATGCCCAAAAGGACAACAGTGGATCAAAATTGTTCACAAAAACTTGAAATTCAAAACAAGCAGCAAAACCATCCATATATATTTAACCACAGCAGAATTCTTATATCCACCACTGCAAGGCAAGCTGGTTCCACTATAACACCCTCTCTTTTGCTCAATTCCCTTACCAAGATCTTCAAGAACAAATGTGGTATTCCTCTGACTATTGCTAAACAGAACACACCAAATGTAAGGCCCTTTATGCTTGTGTCTGCCAATAATGCCCACTCCCGCTTCCGTAAATGTCCTGTTTCTCATTAGAGGAAGGGCCTTTTGATCTTGAACGAGTACGTTTGAGAATGCTTCATGTGACTGAAGATATCTCTGTTGGCACCCCAAGATGTAGCCTGATATGGTCCCGAAAGTGGGGAGTTCAACTCCACAATTGGGAGCGAAAACTTCGGTGAAGTCATCTTCTGGTGGCTTACAATGTATGGTGTTGTTGCCGGTGCAGTTAGTCAAACATTTTTCTGCATACTGCAGAGCGATGCAGCCAAGGCCGGGTGCAGGACTTAGCTCAGGAAGCTTTTGGGACGTTCGATTCTTGTTTATGACGTCAAGAAGATCATTTGCTGCATTTCCTATAAATAGATAAAACAATAAGAAGCTGCACTAAGTCAAAAGGTTAAATACTTTTGCTACTACTAATAATGCTTATGCTCCCAACTCTTTTTTTTCACTCGAATTCTTATAATGATTCAGTGTGTTACTCTCTCTGGTATGTTTCAATGACTTGACAATCAAAGTATTACCGCAAAGCACAAGCCCATCGCCCTTAATGGTATGTTCGTGTTCATATATCTGAATGAATTTCCTAATATCTCTTCAAATTTAGTAAGTCGTTAAAACCTTGTCTGTTTTTTCCCTTAATATTCAATTCAGATTGATTTTCCATCTTCAAGTGCAATGTGGGGTTAAATTTCTTATTCCATTATAGTCCAGATTTTTGGTATCCTTTGAACTCTATTTTCCACTACTCTACGAATGCCTCCGCAACACAACAAAACACTCATTCAAGAACTTCCACAAGGCCTATTCAGTTCAAGAAATTACAGATATTTTCAGATTCATCTTACAATAGACAATCCCCTTATAGATGATTCTTTTTCTTTCTTTCCATAGACAAGAGAAACTATCTAATCCCACATATGGATAATCGTCTCCATCATTACATGCTCTTCTTTGAGACCTACTGTCATGTCATAGAACAAATTAACTTAAAGTCACAATAATATACACCTACAATCAACCAAAAGCACCCATTAAACCCTCAAGCATGCACTATAAACATCAATCAAACCATTGTACAGGTACGAAAACAACAACAAATAAGTAAGAAGTTGGAGGGAAATGAATGCAAACAGGCCAGATTACCATGGTTCTTGCAGCAAACAAAAGGTGCTAGTAGAAGAATATTGCAGAAGAACAAGTACCAAAACTTCTTGGAGTTCATCACCATTAACAGCAGCCCAAAGAAGAGACAGGAAACCCAAATGCAGGTCCAGAAGGTTGGGTCTCTTTCTGACAATTAAATAATGGTCTGAGCTCAGAAAAGGGTCTTTTTCTTTAACAATCGCAGCTGGTCATATGATAATGGAGAAAAAGGGGGTATAGTTTTCTTGGGAAGAGCAAAAGGTCGGGGAATTCTATTTCTATAGAAAGAAAAGAGAAAAATGGGTGGAATGCATGCTGAGATTGAGGACAATAGCTGGAAACGGTGGCCCCAATTGGCCATTGATTGATTTCCTTTTTGTGTTAAACCAAAATGGAGCCCATTAAAACCCGGTCATGTTATGGGTTTTTATGACTGAGCACATTTACACCCCCATGTTTCCTGCATTGTAGAGTGATTAATGTTGTGTTTGATCAACCTAAGAATTTCACTTACTCATCAATTTTTTTTTCTTTTTCAAAAAAAAGGGATTAAGAATTTCACTTCATATCATCTTCTTAATTTATTAGAAGATAATTTATATGAAGGGTTAATTACACCTATATCACCCCATGAAACAAAGAAATAAAAATCACTAATACCTCCTCTATCGAAATGCAATGCTTATTATACTGCCATTGTCACTGGGATTTAAGTATATATATTTTATTTTATCCCAGATCCATAAGTTGTTATGATTCTCTTACAATAATTACATTCTACCTTAAGTGGTGTAAAATGAAATATGCTTATAGTTAAATGGATATTGCTATATAGTCATTGGATTGATAATATAGCAACTGGAGGTAGGTATATATATATATATATAAAATCATTTGTACATGTTTTTGGTATCTTTTATGTACAAGCTAGACTACAACCATTAATATAATAATCATATGAAAAATGATATGCCCAAGTACTTTGAATAGCTTATTAGGGTTGAATATAGAAAAAATAAATGCATTAGAAGGCATTGTGAGGGAAAAAAATAAATAAATAAAGGTAAAAAATAGATCTGATCAGCATCCGCAAATTATTAAATTGCAAGTGAAAATATCATCAAGTATATTATATTAATTAAATCCAGCTGGACATTTTTGAACTCCATACGGTCGTGGCCCAAATCGCCTCTCTCCACCCAAAAAAAAGGTAGTGGCCCAAGCCCATTTTCACTGGCCAGGCAAGGCCATTAAGTGAGCGAACTGCGAACCGGGTGTCTGGGTCAAACAATTGAACCATCTGGAAGACCTAGAACCCTGTCGAATATACCAATTAGAACCCTACACGTTGCTACTGCCACAGCCCCGTCGAGAAGAAGACCTGCATTTCAAAACGGCTTTCCGCTCTCCCTCGGTTTGTACATTCGAAGCAAAAGTACAGCAGCTATCTCGCTTCCTTATCCATGGCGTCTTCTTTCATTACCCTGTCTAAACCCTTTACTTCCCATAGACCGAACTTCCCCTCTCTCTCAATCCATGCCCCAACAGGTTAGTTTTTCTAACCTTCAACTGCATTATTCCTACTTTCTTGAAATTTTAATTTAACCCATTTTTTGGCTTGTGTAAATTTTGACAGGGTTTAAGAAGAGTTCTTTTAGAATCAATGCAATTGGAACAAAATACGACCCCACTAAGGTTTTTCAGTTTTCCTCTCTTGCCTTAACTTGTATAGAACTTTGTTTTATTTTTTTATTATTTATTTTATTTTATTTTATTTTATTTTTTTTTGTGTAACTTGAAAATGGAGCTCAATTACTGTTATTGTTTGTGTGTGCAGGTTGCGCCACAAGCTGATAGAGTCTTGATTCGTCTAGAGGCTCCACCAGAGGTACTTTTGTTAATTTCCTCTCATGGTTTGGATCTCCTTTTATTGTGTGTTAAAGTTTTGAGTAGACATTCGTTTCTAAAAATATGGGACAAAATATTTCAATGCCATCATTTTTTTTATTTTTTATTTTTTCCCGAGGGAGCCATTATACAAATTGTTAGCTGCATATGGTTCCATGTATGGTTGATGAGGAATTGTTTCATCGCATTTAAGGTTTCGTCTGACCGTCTCACAGACAACATAATGCATGCTTATGAATGCCATTCTTATTTTCCTTTAGAATGTCATTTAGATGAATTGGAGCATTCTTGTGTGCAGAAATCAGCTGGGGGAGTATTGCTGTCAAAGTCTGCAGTTAAATTTGAGCGGCACTTAATGGGAGAGGTGTGTGAAACATAACAAATTGTAGATATCTAGTCTTCAGATTATGGCTTTTCCTCTTCTTGTTAATGGGAGTATTATTAGATTTCACATTCTGTTTTCTTATTGTTTCATAAATTCATCTTCAGGTTCTTTCCGTTGGCCCTGAGGTTACGGAAGTGGAGGCCGGAAAGAAGGTGAGTTCTCAAGTTTTGAAGATTATACACTTTTTCTTCTTGATAAAAGGTTATAATGTTGTTTGTAACCCCCCAACCACATAGTTTGTCGTTTTTATACTCATTGGCATATTGAAGTTGATAAATTCGTTCCATGCAGGTTCTTTTCTCCGACTTAAATGCATATAAGGTACGACGTTTACACTTTAGCCATGCATGCCAGATTTATTTTGTTTTTTGGAGCAAAATGGAATGGTGTGATTATGGGAATTGATTTGTTTCTGATGGCACTTATGAGTGTACTGAGAGAGCAATGAGAGACCAAAGGAAGTGGATGGCGATTTAGAATCCTAGGAGAAGTTATGAAACACTTTCAGTGACACATGAAAAGGAGGAGAAATCGTTCGTCCTTGGCATACTATTGAAATCGGCCTCTCTTTCATTAACATACAAAACCCTACAGGTATATGTTTTTGTGGTTTTATCAGGTTGACTTGGGAACAGATGAAAAGCATTGTTTCTTGAAAGCGGGTGACTTGCTAGCTGTGGTCGAGTAGGAACTTTGCGGATGGCAAAGCGCGAATATTGAACCATTTGTAGTCGATTGATGGAAAAGATTTTTGCATGTATACCTCCTGAAGAAACATGCTTTGGCTTGATGTCAAAAATTTTGCTATATCTATCTGAGAAGTAATAATCTTATTATCTTCATGGTGTCGTGAGAATCTAATTTTAGTCCTTGGTTTCTTCTTGTTTCGGAGTTCATGAAATCAAGAGGGCCTCTGGCTATGCTTCTTTGAAACATGTGATATGTTTTTACATTTTATAAGATATTTTTGGAGTTTATAAGCTGTTGACGTGTATAGATAAAATAAGATTTTTGACCCTATAAGATGTTAATAACCGTAATTTTGTAGTTAAGATGATTAATATTAAGGATGCATAGTAAAAGTAAATTATTAACTTCCTACATTTTGACATTTTATTTTGCAAGTTAATCAGATTTGAGCTGCCCCAAGCATTTCCCTAAATCTTATGAGTTTTTAAATATCTTAGAAGATATTTTAAAGAGCTTATAAGTCCATCCAGATGGTTGGTTAAGCATATGGCATTTTATATGCACATATGTTTTATAAAATGTTTTTTTGAGCTTATAAGACGATAGATTTTATTGGGAAAATAAGTTGTTAAAATATTTGAATAAAATTAGTTCTTTTAGTTTATGAGATATTAACAATGATAATTTTGTAATTAAAATAATTAAAATTAAAAAGACATGATAAAATTTTAAAAATAAGTTAAAGAGCTCTTTATTTTTCTAAAAAAAACTTATAAGATTTTGATATTTTATTTCGAGAATAAATAAAAATTTCATTAAATATTTCAGGACATCTTATAAGCTTATCCAAACATCCTTTTGAATCTCATTGAAAGACCTGAATATTCCCTGAACTTATCATGTATGATAGTTGGCAAATCCATCACGAGACATTTTGGTTATTAAATGAATGTCACCTATGGAAGACCATGGATGGACCGGACCACACGCATAAATATAGTTTCACTCCTGAATTAGAGGATTTAAAATATACTTTATTCCATATTAGGTGATGACGTGATTAAAATATTTTCCTATAAATACTCTTTGCAACATCACGCAATAAGATAAGAGATGAAATACATTTCAAAACAAATGAACCAAAATGAAAACAAAATGAGTTATGAGCAATACAATCTTAGTATTGCGCTTCTCTCATTTTCTTTCAGCGCCATTGGAAGGGGACAAAAAGTTAATGAAAGAAAGAAATCAATTATCAGCATTTTAGGACTACAGTCATGCCGAAAATTCCATTCTCTATTTCTCTCCAACTTCCTAAAAACGAATTGGACTAACAAAACTTCCTAAAATGAAAATTTTGCTATCACCCCTAAGAACAAGGAGATGGAGGTGGACTTAGAAATCGAACAGGCGTATCTCAATCATCCCTTCTTTTCTCATGGGAGAGTACCATGCCACCACTTTCCCAGATTCTAGGAGCTTCAGAGAGTAGTTCAAGCTGCATATCAGGTCTTCCAGTTGTGGGCTCGAGTTGAGGGAAAACTTGGAATCTACACGAAAGACAACCGGCCCCGCGATCTGCATCAATTCAATGTCATGAATATCTAACTCCTTGCTAAGATACTCTTTAAGGCAATAGTAAAAAGTGGGTAAGAAATCATTATACGGACAACTTTCTCGTTTTCTGTTTCTATAGCATTTTAATCATTATACAGACAACTTTCTTGTTTTCTGTTTCTATAGCATTTTGAACATACTTTGTGAATGTGGAGAACATATTACTAACCTGTTGCTGAAGTATTAAATTAAGTCTAGGGGAAGAAGACGGTGATCGTCTGCTTTGTGAACTCCTGAAAAGGTTGGCCACATTTTTGGCTAAACCTGAAGCTGAAGCAATATCCACACGAGCGTCTATCCTGGTGAGGTCTCTATATCGCTTTCTGAATTTCCCGTGTTGGTAAGTAAAGCATATTGAACCAAATAAGTCGGCACCAAATCGACCTCTATTCTTTACATCAGCTGATTGCAAGCCTTTCCCATTCGTAACCCATGCCTGACAAGTACCCCCTATGAGCAAAAGAAGGAAACAGAACACTATTTACAACACTAATCATGAAATGAAGGCAAGAAAGAAGAGAAGTGTATGCCAGAAAAATATTATACTTAAAACAGACAACAAAAATATGCACTTCAGTCTTTTCAACGTCACCACCAGAGCATGCATTGTTTCTCTGAGCAAATTGAACTGTAGCGAAGAAACTCATTATCATGGAACTACAATCTGAAGGGACATCAAATAAACTGCTCTCTGATCTACTTTAGAATCGATAACAAGTTTCTGATGCAGCTATGAAATTGATAAAAAACCAATGAACAAAATCATGCAAAACATTGCATGACCTAGCACTGATGTTTCCATACAGTCCAGTAGATTGCACTACCCAATAGTGTAACAGACCATGTAGTTTCAATAATTAAAGAAACCAAAGTTGATGCAAATATGCATTTCCGAAACTAGAGGTGTGACATCAACAAAAGAAGCATTTAACTGCACCTGCATAATGCTTCAAAGATTGGAAGCAAACTTACACGCTTGGGGATGTCAGACATGAACTTTGAAGGAAATAAGTTGCAATCATGGCATGTTGATTACAGAGAACTAAGAGAATAAAAGTTTCGGAGGTTGCAGTAAGTATATCCTGTGGAATCTTGATAGTACCTAGAATCCCTGATATGGTAGCATGAGGCTCTTTTAGACGAATATCATATGCAGACGTGACATCCTCCGTTTCGAGCTGCCTCCTTAAGTCCTTCGACTTTTCGTAAGAAAAGGCAGCTTTTGCACATACCCCAGGCAATAAAGCAAGTGGTGCTTCATCATTTGTGGAATCAGCAGCCCGTGGAAGGCTGCTAGTTTTATGTATGCCAAAACGGTACCGTAATCCTGACTCAGAAACAAGGGATGAACAATCCAAGGATACAGATTCTGGAACTTCCCAGTATTTGCCTTTATGGTCCATGAACAGCTCTGGCCACGCTGCTTCTAAAGTAATATCATGATCTGAAAGCTGCAGGTGGAGAGGGGCATGGAGCAAAATTTAAAATCGTAGCATAGATTAATTTTAAAAAGGTCAAAAGGCCATAGTCAAGCACCTGATGAAATGATAAGAACAATAGGAAAAAAAGGGGAAGAAGAAAAAGAAGAAGAAAGAAAGAGAAAACAATCATTTGACTTTACATCCAATCGTATTTTTCTTCTATTCCTAAGTTTGTTAAATTGTCATTGCTCCGGAACATGTGTAAGCCTAAGATGCATAGCCTTGTAGTGGGTGGTGTGCTGGTATATTCTTCAATCACCCAAGCAATCAAGACAAAGAAACATTACAACAAACTGAAAATCAGACCAAATGGCAATAGAAGCAGGAGTTATGAGTAATCAAAATGAAGGGAACTGAAGACAAACTTGTGAGGAGGACTAATACATCAAGTTCAGAATGTTACCTTATGTAAAAGCATGGCCCTGGTGCACCGCCCCTTCCTCTCACCATGCTTTTCAGTGCTTAGCAGTAAGGATGATGAGGATGTTAATGGTATCTGTGAGCATAGGCCAATTGCATACAGTGATTTATCTCGGATATGCTTTGCAGCATCTTTAAACGAATGCAACTTCCATCCTTCTGCTGCAGAAACTTCAGCTTTAATAGAAGATATCAGTTTCTTCGGACGAAATTGCCCAACTAATCCAGCACACCTACACAAGAAAAGGTTATGACTCAGAGTTAGTAAATGAATAGAACTATCAGCAAATGCAAGATCAGATGCTTTTTTATTGGGTGAACGAAATAAAATGACAATTCTTTTATTTGTACAAGACATCAAACAATACTTCAGAGATAGTTAAAAGGTCTAATAAATTTTATATGCACGAGACATACAATTAATGGAAATAAATATTTCCTAAAGCAAATGGCCAACCCCTTGTGACACATGGATCAGAAACAGCAAATATTTTATAATTATTGCAAATCGCAAGTTGGGGCGAAAGCAAACACTTTGTGAGAAGATCGTGGTCAACATCATGAAATGCGAAGAAACAGCAATACGATGTAGACCGATAAAATTTGGAACTGCAGTTTTAGAAATTGGAGCAAAGCACTCTCCAATATAGATGTTATATGCTCTATCTATAAGTAATCAACCACAGGAAGTCTTGTCCACTTAAACCACAAATTCTATGGTTCTTCCGTAGTTAAAGATCATGGCATGTGCTTTTATCTGTGCGTGTGCGGATCACACATATAATAGAAGCCTAACAGTCTCTCATCTCAAAAATATCAGACTCAGTTATCCATGAACTCTTCAAGCAGCCAACCGCTACAATAGAATCATGAAGTGCTTTACTATGACCAACAAATCCCTATGTACAAATGAATCCAAGCAATAACAAAAATATTAATGAAAACACATGTACACTCCATTCCCCATCCACACGGACTTAAAATGATCGATTTACTAACGATAACAGTGTACACATAAGTTCAAATATCAATGATGATACACCCATAAGAGAAACATGAACACTCTGCTAGTCTTGGAGTAGCCCAGCAAACTATTAGTGTCAAAATACAAGCGCAACACAGAGACCAACCCAATGCGAGCAACCACCATTGCAAATGTCAATGCAAATGCCTTGCAATTTCTAGTGAACAGTATTCCCGGAGCACTATAGAACTGAGCTAGAAACAAAATGTTCTTCACTTATTTCAATTATTTTTCGTAGTTATTCAATCCGCAATACTTCAATAACTTGACATAGACATTGCAAAAACCACATTCCCAAGGAGGCGTTGAGAGCTTTTACCAATTTCCAATATTTATTTCGGCAAGGACGGACTGCAGTGCAAAAGAGCCCAGTTCTTTATGATTAGCAGACGGAGAAAAAGATGGGATAATTCCCAAAGGAAACCAATTTCCCATTACAGATAGTTGCTCAATTCTGGGGACTCTGCTTGCTCTTGCACCATCAAGGGGTATGCCTTCCCCTGGAACTGCCCTAGAAACACCGTCAAGGGTCTGCGGAGTTGGTAAATTCAGGTCCCAGAAAGCGGCATCCATCGCTGTTCTTAAATTTGCCATTTTCCGCGGGGGCCTGTAATTTGGAATGAGGGTTTTGGTGTGACTCCTTATCCTGGAGTGTGACTGAATTCTTGGAAGCTGGCAAAGGGGAAATAGTGATTTTCTATGGGTTTAAAGTTTGGGTTAATCACAGTTTGACCCCGATATTTTTTGTATTACTATTTTACCACCAAGTTTCGTGATTATGCTTTGTTACTATTTTCCCTTTTTCTTTTTCTTTTTTTTCTTGTTTATTGTTGAAGATTAGTTAATTTTCTTCTAGATTGTAATTTATTTGAACATGAAATTTGGAATTAAGGTTTTACATAATTTATCTTAAATATTTTAAAAATTTGATAAGATAGTACCATTTTGCTAATTTAGAAATGTTACAATTTTTCATGATTTGAAGTTAAGTTGAATTGGAAAATATATCTAAAACGAAATTATATTTAATTCTATTTTTGAAAAAAGATAAATTTTACTACACAATTTATTCTCATTCACATCATTGTCCAAATAGTGATGTTAAATCAAATTTTTATATCAACATATATTATTATAATGATGTAATAATTTAAAAATGCACATTTGTATTAAGATGTTAATATTAGGACTCCAATTTATATTTCTTTAATCTTAATATTAACACTTCGTTTTGTATTTCTTTAAATATCTGTGTGTCTACGTGTGTATTCATGCTTAGATCAATACAAGTGGAACGTGTGTGCCAAATTTGTAATGTCATGATCCAAACAGAGTTTTCTTTTCCGATATATCCATAATAATATCATTTTATTTAATATGATGATTTAGACATAATTTTTTGGGACATTATTATTGTTGTTGTAATTGTAAAATACTTAAAAGGGAGGAAAATGTACTTCATTCTCCAAATTTATTCATTTAATATAAAAATAATTACCTTAATGTTAACTTGAAGTTTGATTTAATTATAAAACCATCACATGTGATTTGAATATTACAATAGTAGCTCATCATTAATTTAACTAGCAAAAAAAATTACAATAGCTTGTATACTTTGAAAATAAACATGTTGATCGAAACATTAACATGTAAACCCTAGTCTAGGATATTGGCTTCTGATGTTTCACAAGTTCTATTCATTTTTTCATCACCTAAAGTAACGATAAGGGAGGTGTTTGTAATTTTTCAAAACATAAAAAGTAATTTTGTAATTATATCAATATTTAAAGGGTGTTTAGATAGTTATCCTTTACCGTAATGCCCTCCAAATATCACTTAAAAGTTTAAACTTTTTTTTTTTAAAGGGAAAGAAATGATTACATTCAATTATTATATAACCTTTGTAAAAATCAAAAACAACATAAGATAAATTTTCTAAAACCACGGGATAAATAAAAGCTCACATCCTATCAATGGGATTCAAACTTACACCTTTTCTATGAAAAGATGGAAGCATGATACTTCATCTTCTCGTCAAAAGTTTCAAAAGTTGAAATGATTCATTAGAGCATTTGGACCTTCAAAATGAATTTCGAGGCACTATATACATGGTCAAGAACAAATTGCTAGTGTTTCTTTAATGCTTTACCAAATTACTATTTCTTCTTCTTTCTTTCTTTCTTTCTTTCCTTCCTTCCTTCCTTCTTTTTTTTTTTTTTTTTTTTCTGGAAAAAAAATTATGTTTCTCATTATTTCTTCTTGAGGGAGACAACAAAGAAGGGACGAGAATATTTTTCAGCAAAATACATGAAAAATACATATTAGTTATCTTACTATATATTTTGCATAAAAATTTATTTAGCAATGCTAGTTTGCAAATAAAGAAACATATATATATATATATGTATGTATCTTTTTCTGAAAAAAGAAGTGCTCACATGAAAATTCAATCAGAAATTTTAGGGTGGAAAAAGAGCTTATTGGGAAAGTATTTCATCTTTTATTTTATATTCTATATTCATATTAAGCTTATCAATTATTTTTTTAAAAAATATAGGCTTATGAATTTGATACTTAGGTATGCATTTGTGACGCGAAACAGGATATGAATGAGAATCCAAAATGGCAAAATGAGAGCACGATGTATAATTTATCCCTTATCTTAGATAATGAAAATTAGAAAAATCAAAAAAGAAAATATATTGATTGGAGTCCGGGTCAACATATAACCGTGGACAGACCCCTCGGAGATCTTCTTCCTTGCATATTTCTTAAGTGTCCCCACTAAAACCCTCTCGGCGAAACCTATAATCACAACCGCAGCAACATAGGTGGAGAAAAATGGATCGAGAATCGCTAGAGAAGAGACCTGCAATCTTCGTTGTCGGAGCCCCTGACGTAGGCAAACGGACCATCCTTTCACGTAAGTCTCCCTTTGTGTACCTCATCTGGTTCTTTCATCGTTTATTTATCTGGAAATTTACGCATAGGATGAAATTCGAAGTATATGTTCAGTCGATGTATTTATATGAGACACCAAGGGTACAGAGGAATTGATTGACTCGAACTGAAACAGTATTAAGAATAATGTCATGATCTGAGGATCTTAGTAGAGGCAAATTACAATTGGAAATTGTGTGGGCAACTGGTGAAAGTGTGCTATTTACTGTGCTCAGCTCATCCTGGTAATGAATCCGGAAACCAGGATTACTGTGGCCAACAGTTTGGAAAGTGTAGGAATATTTTTCTGAAAGCATCTGGCGACCGGTGTTTTTAATACGGTAAGATATTTTTCTGCAGTTCCTCAGGTACCTGTTTCAGAAGCGGGGATAGACCACGAGGAGAATAACTTTTATGTGCTCTTTTTCTTTGGTGAATAGGAAAGCTTTAGGAACTAGAAGACTTCTGCTGTCTCACTAGTCTGTATCCATTTCTCTTGATCGGAGGCCTTTTGTGGTTGCATTGTTCTTTTCTTGTGATGTGTTTCTTCAATCTCTTGATGTTTTCATTCAATTAGAATTTTATTTTGCAATGTTGAATTTGCAGTTCCAGCGCAGTACAATTATGAGTTGCTTTCTTGATTTAACATATTAATGGACCACTCAATTACTATGATGTTGGATTTAGGACTATTTAGCGTGGACTTTGAAGACGCCCCTGATACATCAGCTGACTTGCTTGTGCATGGGTAAGTTCCAAGAGGCAATAAATAAATTTCCAATGATAGTGTACTATTTTCTCTTAAAAAATCATCACCATCTGAGGGAAAATGTGATCTTGGTTTTTTTCTAAGGTGGACAATCAACACAAAGTACTACACAGTAGATGTTTCAGTATGGACGGCTCATCTTTGTGACGAGTTATCTGTTGCAAGATTACCAATTGCTGACCGGCTAGTTGCTCTAGTGATGGTGTTTGACGTTACCGATGTAAGCCCTGTCTGTTTGTTCTCTTCCTGTATGGCTTTCTAATGGAATTTCTATCCTTATCCATGACTAGTTCTTTTACCTACAAAGTTGGTACTCTCATTGAGCATGATGTATCCTGTGATTTTTTGTTCCACCTTGTTATTTGCAGCCCTCATCTCTTGTTTCTCTTAAAGACTGGGTGTTTCGCACTGACATTCAGAAGTTTGATATACTATTATGCATCGGCAACAAGGTGGACCTTCTTCCTGGTCATCCGGCTCATGCGGAGTACAAGAGACGATTGCTGAAGCATGGAGAATCCTCTGTTAGTCCTCCTGTGGGCTTCTTTGAGTATGGTATATCTGAAACTGAAGGAAGTAGTCTATTGGGAGATGAAGAGTTATCATGGGAATTTAAGAGATCATGTTCAGAATGGTGTCTTGAACATAATATTGAATATGTTGAAGCTTGTGCATCAAATGCTGATTTTGACAGATGTAAGGCCTCTAATGTTTGTTGTTTCATATCATGAGGAAACATATTTCACTGGTCATTCAACTTTTATAACTGGTAAACAGTGGTTTCAAGTCAATTTGACATGCGATGATTGTCCTCTTTTCTCATCATTGTTGTTAGTATCATTATAATTTTTCGGGGAGGAGGTTTTATGGAGACTATGGAATATGCACATTGACAATTTGTCCAACTAGACATGCACTTTCTCAGTTTCTCTTAAGTATCAAATTTTCTGTTGTTGGTTTTTCTTATATATTGCTTCTTTAAATCCTATTATGTGAATTCCTGAAATATGTGGGCCCTAGAATGTGCCACTCAGATGTTACTTTGGGTGATATTAAAACCGCTGCAAGAAATACCTTTAAGTGCTTCTTACACTGTTTTATGGAAAAACTTGGCTTATTCATGTGTTAGTGCTGTATTGATATTCCTACAATCACATCCAGAGGTGGTCATGGCATCTTCTAAAATTCTTATTTTCTGTGCATCCTAGCTGCATTGGAAACTTCTCCAGTAGTCTTATCAGTTTGTGGATGTGCTAGTCTTTTAAGTAACCGTTCATTGCAGGTCTCTCTGTAGATGGCGACTCTCAGGGTATCGAGAGACTCTTTGGGGCTCTCTCCGCTCATATGTGGCCTGGAATGTTACTGAAGTCTGGTGATAAGATAAATGAACCTTCATTACCTGATCAAGAAGGTTGGCATGCTAACTTGCTAGGTTTAGCTGCTAATATCTTTTTATTTATGTCATTGTTATTAGATAATGATTTAACCATGGCATGCTCTTTTAACTTTCATGCAGAGTTTTCAGAAGAAGAGTCTGATTTTGAACCTGAATATGAAGTATTATCTTCTGGTTCAGCAGAACCATGGGATGACATTGGATGGATATCTGCAGATGGTCCTGTTTCAACCTCAGGAACTGGGATACAGTTGGAAAGGGACCTTGACACATTAGATAAAGAGAGTGTAGTGAGATCAGTGGGGGAAGAGAACCAGCCCTCAACATCAGCCTCTCAAGTGCCAGAAAAACTCGACCTAGAAGAAGCAACTCAGGTGGCCCATGAAGCTGACAGAACCTCGCAGCTTGATGAGGGCACAACTTATGATTTTGAGGATTTGGAAAAGCTGATGGGTGAAATTGGGAATATGCGTAATGGCTTGAGATTGATGCCGGATTTCCAGAGGAGGGAAATGGCTGCAAAGCTGGCCATGAAAATGGCTGCAATGTTTGGGGATAGTAGTGAAGGTGAGGAAGGTTTTGATTGATGAGTGAGAAAATATACTGTACCCCAACAGTTTGTTCCAATTACCTCTGCATTATGATGGGAGAGTTTGGCAATCAACATTCAAAGGAAACACAGTCAGCTGGATACATATGTGAAGTAAATTGGGCAATTGTCAACTGAAATTTGCTTTCACTCGGAACTATCACTCTGCTGCATAATATGGTCTTTTGGAGGATTGGTAGCTTCAAGTTTCTATCTTCTTTGCCATGGAGAAACATTTATCAAATTCAAGAGGTCATTACTCGGTAGATATTGTGTAATAATATCAGTTTTTATTTTATAATAGGTTATTCCTTTAACTTTGTAGTTTGGTTGAGAATCCCGATTCTGTCCATGGCTGTGTTAGTTTAGCTCTATAAAGCTCCCTGACTTACTGCATAACATGTGCATGTTCTCTCTCAAATCTTATCCTGTCTATCAATGAGCCCTTAAAGCTAGTGACAGGAAATGAGGAGCAAAAGCCATTGACTAAGAAATAATGCCTCTTCACATCTCACATCACATGGAATTCACAAATTGTTGTATTCACCACTCACTTAGGCCAGTTCTTTGGTGCTACCAACTGATATTAAGCTCTAGCTCTATGGATTTAGCTTAGCCTTCACGGTCAACATGGAAATGGGTTGTTTTGATTGTCCATGTTCTTGATTTAGCCTCCACAATCACCTTGAAAACGGGTTCCTATAGTTGTCCTTGTGCTTGTTTTTCTGCTGCTACACATTGTTCTTCCCCCGAGTGGTTCTTCCCTATTTTTCTACAGTCTTGTTGGCCATCGAGTGAAATAAGTGCAGTGTTGCCTCGGAAGATTTTCGCTGGATCAACCTCTCTTATGGTACTCATTTCTCCCAGTTTTTATCATTTTTCAGCTTTCAGGGGCCTTGATTGGAAACCTGTGTTGGCAATAGATATTGAATGCCCATAACTGCCAGATTGAGGACATAGACAAGGCTACTAGGATTGAAAGCTGTAACTCCATTTTCGAAGTACTTTTAGTGTTTTCTGTAGTTAATAATCTATTATCGTGATCGTTATCCTTCACTGTCAATTCTTTACATTCTAAGACTGATACTGTTACTGCACCATTACTTAACCAAATCTTTAGCCATTAGTGGGATGCATAATTATTGAGATTGAACCAAAAGAAGTTTGATGCTTACTTTTAGCTGTTTTGGATCTCCCTTTTCGTACCCCAAAATATTAGATGTACTTCATATGCTTCCTTGTTGTCACTTCTTCTTGGGTCAGCTTTTTTCCTTTTCCATCTCTTTTATTACTTTCACATAAAAATACTTTATGTCTTATTTGGCTCATGTCATGTCATTCAGTTGAGTATATATCAAATATATTATAAACGATTAGATGATATACACATTTTACTCTACAATGATAACATCTTTTAGTCCAAGAATCACAACCCACTTGATTATGGGTAAATTGTATTTTACCCATTGCTAAAGACAAAATGGGCAAGAAATTTTCTATGACAAAGTAGTAGGCATCATGTTAACCTATATCTTTAGAAATGATGTATTTAAACCCCCCAGCTTCAATTTAAAAAATACAAGAAGGTACGATGTCTATTATTTTTTTACTTGGGGAGGGGGTATTGTCGATTTCATTTCTCACAAATGGATAAAATGCATTTCACCCCTTGAGTATATAGCCATTATTATCAACCCCCCCCAAAAAAAAAAAAAGAAGGAAAGAAAGAAAGAAAGAAAGAAAGAAAATGAAAAAGGAAAACGAAAAAAACATAAGAATATATCTTCTATTTTCAAGATTGATATTTCATCTTTATTTTATTTTTTTCAAATAAATATTTGGTTATACATAACCCACACTCAACGTGTATTACATGATACAAATGCATTAAAACAGACTACAAAAATG
Source organism: Handroanthus guayacan (assembly GCA_014898755.1). NCBI lineage: Eukaryota > Viridiplantae > Streptophyta > Magnoliopsida > Lamiales > Bignoniaceae > Handroanthus > Handroanthus guayacan. Next base: position 658,187 of record JACFYI010003551.1, on the reverse strand, counting down.
AAAAATATATGCAGTTTTGTACTAACTTTGAACTGCTAACATGTCTTTGATGATGCGTATAAGCAAGAAATTAGAGGGACCCAAATTTGTTAACATGTGATGTAAGCCTAGAAGATGGGTTTATAGTTTACTTGATGGTGACAAGTAACTCCTAATAAACCCAATTAAATTCAAATCCACTCAATAGGATTAGGATAATGCTTGAAGCATGCCTCAATTTGCGTTGAGGTTTCCTGAAAATTTTCAAGTTGGACCTAAAAAAGATGAAGAAAAGGATTGTAGTATAGGGTTGTCCAAATTTCTCCTACTTAACGTGCCTTAAAATCTTTTGAATGAAAAATCAATTGCCATAACGTGATAAATGAGGTGAAAGTGGTAGTCTTGGACTTCAAGTTCCACTGACTTGAAGCTGTTTATGTTGAATCTATTAATTATTTCTATCTGATGAAATTATTTGATACGTCAAAGTGAACCAAAAAAAAAAAAAGGAAGAAACTAATTAAGAAAAGGGATAATTGCCTCAATACCCCTTGCCCCGTGAGATTTGTCTAATTACTAAAATATCCTTTGTAATTTAGATAATTATTATTACATTTCATGTATATTACAATTAGATCCTAGGAACCGTAACAATCAATTGCTATAACGTGATGAATGAGGTGAAAGTGTTAGTCTTGGGCTTCAAGTTCCACTGATTTGAAGCTGTTTCTGTTGGATCTACTAATTATTTCTATGTGATGAAATTATTTGATACGTCAAAGTGAAAAAAAAGGAAAAGGAAAAAGAAAAAGAAAAAGAAACTAATTAAGAAAAGGGATAATTGCCTCAATACCCCCTCCCCCATGAGATTTGTCTTATTACTAAAATACCCTTTGTAATTTGAATAATTATTATTACACTTCATGTATATTACAATTATTACAACTAGATTTTCTACCATTACATTATTAAGGGTTCTACTTGTAATGATTGTTATACTTTCAAAGGATTTAATTGTAATACATAAGTATGTAATGGCAATTTTTCAAACTATAGGGAATGCTTTTGGTAATTAAATCAATTACATGGGATGTTGAGGCAATGTTCCCTAAAGGGGAAAAAAAAAACGAGACTTAGAAATCTTGAAGTTCCTCCTAAACTGATCACGCCTTTGTCCACGATAATTTGTTTACTTATCCAAAGAATGGGCACAAAGCCATCCCATACTATGAAGACTTTATTTGATGATTGTTTTCCAACTTTGAATAGACCTAAATCTGTTTTTGGCCACATATTTATTCTATCACAATTCCTAGTTGGTACAACTCCAGCTTGTTTGACTTAATTCATTGTAATATATCAACAATTCAGCTGGTTTGGATCATAATAATCTTTTTTTTTTTTGAGAGAGATCATAATAATCTATTGGGAGTGCTTTGAATTTGTCGAACTAGTTATTTATAATATATGATATGGGTCGGGTTTGAAAAAGGTTCAAAACAATAACAAAATCCTAAAATACAAATTTATAACCAAATATATTACGGATCCGTATCTTTTCTAAATAGGAACTAAACCTAATCCGAACTGTATGATCCGGTTTCAGGGCTTGGATTTGACATCTTTCGAGCGATAGGTCCCTTGATAATGCCACTTGGATCCCTACTGATGGAACACTTTTGAACAAATGAAATAACTTTGTTTACTATTTCTTAGGTTTTGCTCTCTATTGTTAATGTCTACTTTACCTCACTGCCTACTTTACTTCATTGCCTTTAAAATTAAAGCTAACTTAAGCATCAAATGATTATATTGAGAACACACCACTACCTCAAGAAATTAAGATTTTGACACCTATGCTGGAGCACTGCATATAACCTAATATAATCAACTCAAGACCCCAATATCTTATTAGATGATTTTTTTTTTTTTTGGTTAATTTTAATTGGATTTTCTATGTGACGAAATTTTTGTTGATTGACAATTTGGCGGACAAAACTTCTATTTGATTAACACTTTGTATGATGAAATTTCTACCCCAACTATTTAAGCTCAAATCTAACATTGAAAAGCCGTGAAAAACTTCTCTCGTCGCTCCCACGGTGTTGTTACGCCATTAATCCTCTTTGCAATTCATTATAACTCAAAATATTTCAAATAATAGGTCTAATGAATATTTGAAATTCTTAAATACAACCTTAGTCTTTACCAAGACATGTATGTCTATAAATGCATTAAGCAAGAGGTTTTTATCTCTATTTCTTGTCACAATCATATGTATAATAAGGTTCAACTTGTAATTACAAAAAAAAAAAGAAAAAGAAAAGCACAACAATCCATTATTAGTCATAATCTCTACAACGAATATTTAGTACATCAGCCAAACGATCATGTTTAGCTGTCCAAATTTTTTGTTTGAACATTCGTACTATTCCACATGTCTAATGGCTTTACCGGTGTAGGTTCATTCCTAGAATTTTTGGATTTTGTCTTGAAATTATTCTTAATTGGCTTTATGATCCAATTTAGGTAGTATTTACACTTAATCTTAAAAAGTATTTTTCTAATTATAAGTTGTTAAAAGCTTTTTTTTTTTAATTGTTTAAAACTTCTGCTTATGCTATAAATTCTATAAAATTGATTAACAATAATTCATACCCTTATAAATAGTCTTGATGCTATGAACTGTCCTAATAAAAAAATATACGAGAAATTGAAGAAGCAAAAGTAAAGATGCAATTACAGACAGTACTATCGGCTTACAGTGATATATTTTCTGGCTATTCTAGACATAAAGTACTTTTTGTTATCATATATTTTTTCCAACTTTCAGTAAAAGTAGATAATTATATATTTTCATAATTTGATAGATGCAAAGATCACCTTAATCATAATTGGAAACTTATTAGACCCAACTAAAGTAAAACCTGACCCCATGCATGATTCATATGTTCCAAATGAATATAATATTGTTTTCTTGCTAGTGGGAATGGTTCAAAACTTGAATCCGTTTTACCCGGACCCTTGAAAATGGATTTGGATCTGACCTCATTTTGTAGGGTAAGTAAGAAGAGTGGATTGACATATATGGATAATAAGTCAGCATCAGCAGCAATTCGATGTTTAACGACAAAGCATGCAATGGAAGGATACTTTTAACTGCAAGAAAAATGTGTCCTACTTGCACTAAGTATACTATTTTCCATTCTCTATGACACGCAAAATTTACTTTAATACACTTTTGTTATATCTGGTCTTGATCAATAAATAGCCGATTTCACTTTATGGGCAAGAAATGCTCGACTTTGGTTTCAAAATACTATAACAAAAACCAAAAATAGAGAGGAAAGTATGAAATTAAATTTCATTTTTGAACAGTCTATGATTCACGTATTTTATGAATTATTGATAGTTGGCATGTAATTTTATTTTAATCAATCATGTAAGATTGACATGACGTGTTTACATTAGTCATACATTATAAATATTTTAAATAAATATTTGTTGATCCGATTATGTGAACCAGAAATATACCAATTATCCAAATCACAAAGAAGGTACAATAAATCAAAGTTTGATTTAGTTGTTGATTGATCATATCAACCCTCAAAGATTCAACAAGGGGAAGAACCCTTTATCCCATATAATTTCTCCCCCAAGTCAAGCCATTTTTTCCTCCTCCACCTCCAAACAAACCATGAAACTACTATTATTGCAATCACACCTCCACACACCAACCCATCACTACACCATCTCCTCTATATAAAAGACCATTCCCCATTACAACATCACATTTCACAAAACACCAAACCACCATCCTCAAAACACACAAAAAACCTCAAAGAGCACAAACACCACAAGCCAAAAAATGAAACCCTCCTCCCTTTTGATCTTCTTCTCCATCCTCATGATCACAATCCACACTGCGAAATCCCAAAACCTAATCAACTCGACGTGCAAAACTTTCTCCAAAAACGATCCAAACATAAACTACAACTTCTGCACGACATCTCTACAATCCGCCCCTGCAAGCCAATGCGCGTCTCTACAAGGCCTGGGCACGATCTCAATACGACTAGTGCGTTACAACATAACTGACACACGTTGTTACATCAAGCAGCTCTTGAAAAACAAGAAATGGGATCCTTACATTAGGCAATGTCTGAATGATTGCTTAGAGCTTTATTCAGATGCGATCCCTTCTATTAAACAAGCGATGAAGTACTATAATTCCAAGAGGTTTGATGATGCCAATATTCAGATAAGTTCTATAATGGATGCTTCAACTACTTGTGAAGATGGTTTTAAGGAAAGGAAAGGTGTTGTTTCTCCTTTGAGTAAGAGAAATAAGGATGTTTTTCAGCTTTCTGCTGTGGCTCTTTCTGTTTTGCGTGTGATTCAGACAAGAAGAGGCTGATTTGTTTGTGTTGTTTGTGACAATTTGTGTTTTTGTGTTTATGTTATTGTTTGATCTTGTTGTTTAAATCGAAAATTGAGTTGTTTTTGTTCTTATGTTGTTTATATTGTGAAATTGGAAGTTTGTTTTAGATGATGATGCTGTAGAGATACAATTGATGTACTCGTGGAGAAACAGAGTGTTGTTTTTAATTGAAAAGAAATTTCGTTGGACTGAGTGACTTCTACTTTTTGTCTAAATCTGTTGTCTTTTACTTTTTGTTAAATTATCTTGCTAGTCCCTATATTTCTTATTTATTTTAGATTAGTCCTTGATTTCTCAGATATGTTGTTTTAGAGCTAGTCCCTGTATTTCTTATTTAGTTTAGATTGGCCCTTGATTTCTCAGATATGTTGTTTTAGTGTCTCTCCCTCTCTCTCTTTTTCCCTCTATTTTTAATTTTGTCTCTCTTGTTTCAAAGTTACCTTTTTACGATACAGAAAGACGCATCATTGTTAGCAATTTGAAGGGATCCCTTCTAAATGCATTGCCCTAATTCATTCCATTGGGCTCAACAAATATGGAAAAAAAAAAAAAAAAAAAAAAAACAAGAATTAACAAATAAGAAGAAATGAGACTTTCAACAACACAACGAAATTCGAAAATAACAGAAATTTTTGGGAGATAACCTATTACATTCCTTTTTTTCAATTAAAAGACGAGATTAATTATTAGAAAATTTATTTACTGTAAGTTATTTACAGTTGAATTCATGGATTATTGATATAAGTGATCATTATAAGTCAATCTTACTAATAATCTTTTAATAATTCATCAATCATGTTGTTTTACTAATAAACTAGCACTCATGAAAATTATCAATTGTTTCATTTATTCGTGAAATTTGTTTAAGTCCAAGGAAAAAATAACATGGGCAAAACAAACATATTAATAAAATAGATATATTCATCAAGACTTGCCAAAAAACTAAGTCTTTGAAAATAAACTATTATTCTTTGAAAAGGTGTCAAAAATCTACTTCCCCCTTTTCCTTGGATATTTTAAAAGCTTTTATAGAAAATTGAAGCGTTTACACCCTTTTGAACTAGTGCTATTTGTTTTTGCCTTTTGATCCCTTTTGTAATTGGTTGTTCTAAAACTTTTGTGAAAAATAAAAACTTTTATTTTCCTTCTTTTTTGACTAGCTGTGCTCTTTTTCCACCTTAAATAGTTGCATAAAAAGGGTTAGTTCGCATTAAAAGAGAAAATGTGGATGTAGTGACCTATTGCCCTCACGAATGACCCTGTGGACTGCAACATAGTAGGTGGAATACTATATATCTGTTTAAAGTTTCCAGTAAGTTCGAGAGATGACGAAATAATAATATGGCTACAATTATACATATGGAATTAAGAGGGTGTTTGGTTTACCTTTGTTTAACTATATTATAAGCTCCTGTATTTTATAAAATATTTTTGAGATTTATAAAATATTAGATTTTATGAGCTATTAAATATCTAATAATAAGGTGTTTATAAGAATTTATAAGCTCACTCAAACACCTTCTAAATTAAAATGACTTGTATAATGGAAATAAGACACGAGGAACTAATGACAAAATTTTACCTCGACTTTTGCCTAAGATTTTAAAAAGAAATTAGTGCAATTAATCATGCAAATGAATTTATTAATTTAATATTTTTCTAAGTAAAGGAAAGTGAAAAGGTAATAAGGTGATCCTTTTCTTCTTCTTCTCTTTTTTCCCTTTTCCTTTTTTTTTTTTTTTTTTCAAAAGAAAGTGATCCGATTAAAGATCATAGCATTTTTATACAATTAAACGCGATCTCAATAGTTTCATCCTAGTCAAAAAGCAATTAGAATAATCTATTCCAAAGTAGTATTTTGTTTCTTATTCCTTTTATTAAATAATGTCAATTGAAATGAATCTTTCTTGTAAAGACACAGGGTTGAGAACCATACACTTGGCAAGTATTTGTATAATAAAATATGAAATGAAACACAAATCGAAATAGAGAATTTATAATGATAAAAAAGATTCACGAGAACTTGCTAGTTTTCACGTTACCATTTTTCACAAAAGAAATGTTTCCCCCATGACGCAAAAATTACTAATTTACATTCTTGTTACTAGGACCGATTCATTAATTTCATCACCCACAGCATGAGTTCATCTCAATTTCATATATATAATATTACAATCAAATCCTTTAAATTTTGAAAATTGAACGTATTGCCTCGATTAATGTAACATGTTTAAATTTTCATAAGGTCTAACAAAAATATTTTGAAAATTGAATGTATTGCCTCGATTAATTTCAATCAGATCCAATTAATGTAACATGTTTAAATTTTCATGAGGTCTAACAAAATATTACACAAGGCCCATTAAACTTTCCTTTAGTTGAACTATCAACAAGAAGCAGAAAATTTTATTGAAATTTTCCTAGTAACTTAGATATCTCCGTAATAAGGTCAAAGCTTAGAGGCACTGAGATTATTATCCCCGTAATAAACTATATTAACAAGGACAATAACACGACCAAACCACGGGCAAGAACTCAAGAAGGCATTAGACTATCTTCTCTTGACATTTTCCCAGAAAGTTTATGTAGTGAAAATTTGACTAGAAACAGGGGAACAACGTGGACTTGCCAGAACAATTCCGAACTCAACATCTAGGGATACTTTTTCTTATTATTCCCACCAGGGGATCAAATTTCTACAGCATCCCACATTCAAGCAAAGACTTATATACAATGTCAAATTGCATTAAAGAGATGAATATCCAAAACTTGAAGAACTCTAATGCGTAACTTAGCTAGCCATTGGATGGTTAGAGATATATTCAATTGCAAGAGGACACGAATCGATTTTATCAGCCTCCTTGTCCGGGATTTCCAGCTTGAACTCTTCCTCAAAAGCCATCACAATCTCCACTGTGTCTAAGCTATCCAAGCCGAGATCCTTCTGAAAGTGAGCATCGGGAGTCACCTGCAGATTTTAGAACAGAGAAATGGCGAAGATTTGTTTAATTCCAGCTTCCGAGTATCGCAGATGTGGATGATAAACACTGTGCGAATACTGAAACATAAACTGGACATGAGAAATTACCATGAGATTCACAAAATAAACACAGCTTTAACCAGCTTATAGCTCGTCTAGTACTCACAATATAAACTTAACAAAATATAGCATCGTCATAGGGAGTTTGTGGACATAATTAGTAATACAGGTGAACAAAATTATGCTCACTATTTACACATGAAATTTCCTATTCTATGCCCGATCGTCTTCCACAACCTGCCACTTATCTGAGTATGGAACATAGGAAATAAAAGGATAAAAGTAAGTTCAAATGACTGAGGGCGTTTGGCTAAGCTCATTTAAGACATCTTATAAGCTCCTATATCTTATAAGATGTTTTTGGAGGTTATAAGATGTTATATCTTATTTTAAACATTAGTTGTTAAAATGTTTGGATAAAATAAAACCGATGTTAGCAATGACAATATTGTAATTACAATAGTCAACATTGAAAGTGCATGCGAAAATCTTAAAAATAAATTAGGAACTTCTTACTTTTCTAAACAGAACTTATAAAATCCTAACATCTTATTATAGGAGCTATTAAGATCTTTTATGTTACACAATACTTCATGATATCTTACAAGCTAGTAAACATCTTATAAGATGTTTTGAAGAACTTATAAGCTTAACCAAACACTCTCTTAGTGGGATAAATACGGGTATTCTTGTGAATTAAAACATATACACACATATAAATATTTTGTATTTCATTTTAGGAAGTTAAACTTTGCATCACGAATAGGGATACTAAGATAAAATTTTGATTTTAAAATGTCAGTGATATTTTTAAATTTTTTAAGCAATACATAACCAAATATCATTTATCACGAGTTAGTTATATAGTTTGAAAATAGCATTTAGAAGCTTCTCTGTATATAAAGAATCATAAGTGACACAATTACACCACTTTAATTGTGAAAGGAAACTTAGGAAAAGAGACCATTGCACTCCTTCAGCAAGCACAAAAGATAATACAATATTTTCCTGTTCTATAAAATGCAGCACTACAAGAACACAAAGTAAGCCTTTTGTGCCTTAAAATAGAGAAGAGAGAAGTAAATAGTCACTCAAGTCCCTATTCCATCAGACTTAGCACATAGTACAAAATTCTACGCCCTCCAGCAAGCAATTATTTTCACTTCTATTTAACGATAATTAAGAAATAGAAGAAGAAATGAGTCCAAGCTCATTCAATATACATTCTACCTTGTTAACGCATCAAGCAAATCTTAGACAAACATAACAGAATTTTAACACAAATCTAAAACAAAAAATGAAAAATGGGGGCAGGGAGGCGGTGAAGAGAAAGAAAAGGAGTAGACCTTAGATGGGTCGACTTTGGGGAAGCTCTTGACGACATCAAGGACTCGGTCTATCACTTCCTGCTTGTCAAGGTGATCATCGCCGTGCGAAGACATTGATCGGACGGCCGTCAAACGGGATCCATTTAAGGTTAGGGTACTGGATATTGGGACCCGAACGTGGCGGAGTATGCTGGATCTCAGCGCCGCTGCCATTCTCTCTTCCAATTAAATTGTAGAAGAAATGCAGAACGCGAATAGATTCTCTTCTTCTTATCGAAAAACAAAAGAACCGGATTTTCTTCTATGTTTTCACTTCAGAGTGTAGGGTGGGAAAATAAACCATTTCAGGGTGTTTTGGGTATTTTATATTCAAAGGTTTCTAGACCGGCCTTGTGTATGGGTTGCCAGTATACGAAGTCCAAATTTTTACCGATTTAAATATTCCGGTTGGTTTAAGTGTTCAAATTTCATTATTCATGTGAATCAAATCTGAACTGATTATTTTATGATATAAATCAAGTTTGGAATTTTCACTATAAAGAGAATGGTTTGAGATTGCGTTTGAACAATTTGAGTTCAAATCTACTTATGGTATGTTTGGATCAAAAATTCAGTGAGAAAAATAAGAACGAAAATGAAAAACTATTGAAGTGAGAAAAGAATTTTCCTTAACAATTTTTTTTTTGGTTGTTTTTCCCTAAGCCCAAGATCCAAATATAGGGTTATTATCAAGTTATTTGAAATTGTTAAATAATAGTCAAACATAACAGTAACTATCAACTTGAAGAAACTTAAGCCAATTAAAATCCAGTTGACTGCAAGAGAACCAACTTATAGAGTGTAGTATTATTCTGTCATTCCTTCTTTTTCTGTTAGCCCAAAACAGGGCAGGTAATCCATTTGCAGAATGAACAAAAGGGGAACGGACTAAGCGTGAAAACTATGAACACTGCAATATACCAAGGAACTTGGGTTTGATTCTAAGTTCTAACCGTATCGACACAGCCTACCACATGAACAAAGCAGTGGAAGGACTGCATTTACACATTAGATCAGTAAATCTTTGGCTTGTGTGAGATTATCCATTCTATAACCTGACTGAATTCTTTTTCCAGTAACGGAGAGCAATATTATACAGGAACTCGTCTGACTTTCTGATGGCCAAAGTACTGCAAGAAAAGAAAAGGTGAAGATGTTGGCCTTAACGTGGTAGTAGTTTCAAGATGAATTTTGTCGCTTAAAAGATTTCATCATGTTTTTTCGGCTCTATTTATCATTTAGAAAGTGATCATGCAATATAAATACTAACTGATTAATAGTAAATAATGTATGAAGAATTGAGATATCATACAGTTGGTACATTGGATTGACGAAACATCCAACCAAGTATGGGCAACTTCCTCAATAAAACTGCGGTTGTGGGCCAGAATTCACTACATTTAAAAAGATACAGGTGCTCAGCCACCAAAAGGAGAATTAGAATTTTGACGGAGTTAGGCACTATACTATACCTGAAGAGGACGATGAAACCATAAATCTCGACAATTATGCCAATAACAGGCCATCCTTTGATTACAACGAAAAAACCAACAGCAAGGGAAAGAGAACCCTGTCCAATTGTTGAAGCAGCAACAGAAATAAGAAGAGTATTAAATGAGATAAAGGAAAACATCTAACTGTGAGAGAGCAAAATGCAGTCAAGGGGCATTTTGTACCTTATAATTTCGTGGTTTCAAAAAGAAGTGCAGGGTAGACTTGAATCCAACAGTCATGATCACTCCAGACAAGAAGAGGATCTAGAAGTCGCGTGCAAAATCGGAAGTTGAAAAAAGTATAAAAATATAGTAGTAATTAAAAGAGGAAGTGACAGAAAAGGAATTGGGGATTGAGTTTACTTACATTTCCGATTGTTAGAAAACCCTTATCAAAGAAAAGCAATACTCCAATTAATGAAAAAACAATTCCAGACCCAGTCAATCCTAGCCCAATCTCTGCTAACAAGTATAAGAAATCAGTGGCTCAGACACTATCATATATTGATATAAGAAAGCTGAAAAATCAGTATTAGGAGAATGAAGAAGAGCAAAATAAAAGCAGCATCACTACTAGCTGAAAAATCTGTCAAGAGGCATTTAGCATCTAAGTTCTCGGTTGGCATGCCATTTTTCTCCAGAGAAATGTGAAAATCAATCATTTAGTAAACAACATGAACTTCAGCAGCAACATTTTTAATAAACACTAGTTAAACCAATAAATTTCCAAGCTTAGGTTATTAGAGTTTGAAAGAAATAGAGAAATACTTAAAATATTAAGCACTCACTCTTCAAATCACTTGACTCAAGGGAAACCATCTTCTTGAAGACAAAGAAGGACTTCAATGGACAAATTTCCTACACTTGCAGCAGGGAGAAGAGATTAAAACATGATACAAATATAATGTAGTCGAATCATATAATCTTCTTAGCTGATTAACTTGATTTATCAAATGAAAGATTATCAAGAGCATACAAATTCTACTCTCTTGCTGTCAGGTTTGTACTTATATTATATAATGTAGTCGAATCATATAATCTTCTTAGCTGATTAACTTGATTTATCAAATGAAAGATTATCAAGAGCATACAAGTTCTACTCTCTTGCTGTCAGGTTTGTACTTATATAAACACTGCACAACACAATGGAGACCACCAGCAGCAGATTGAATTCTGAGAATGAAGTCTAATGACACAACACACAACCAACCAACGACACTGCAATGGTCTCTGACAACAGAAGATCAATTCCTGAGAATGCAGTCTAATGACACAACACACAACCAACCTACGATACTGCAATGGCCTCCATAGCCATACACCATTTAAGTAAATCAAAAGACAAAACACAGTAAATATCATATTAATCTTTCGCTAAAAGTGCAACAACGATAAAAATAATCACGAACTTCTATTATCAAATTCCCAACCTGTTTAGGCATCCGAAAATTGGAAAATTCACCGGTAAATGTTAACGCGAGACTAGAGTTGCGAGCCTTACATTCACATTTCTCATCTTTGAAATTCAATACAAAAAAGACAAATGAAAGAAAATGAAATCGCAGAAGTTAAGTCCATTAAACAGATATAGCACTAGAACAGAAACTTGTGAAAATGATGTAGGTATGCCGTATACACATGCATAAACGTATATGCGTACGCATACTTACAAGTAACTGCGCGGCGGAGAGAGAAAATTGTGATGAGTTTTACCTGAGATGGAAGAAAATTACAGAAATAGAGGATTTAGCAGGGTAAGTTTCGGGACCTTCAGCTGCGTTTTGTGAATGGGAGTCCAACAGTTTAAGTCGCGTGGTTTTTCTGTTGAGAGTGCATTCTGCGATTTTAG
>JACFYI010003551.1:567032-577404 GCA_014898755.1 Handroanthus guayacan | reverse complement strand
TAGTCATCCCTTCATTAGTCACTTCCACTCTCACTTTCCCTATACATCTTTATTCTCCTATTTGATCCCATGTTATAACGTACACAAAAATGATACTTTATAAATTTAAAAGGGAAAAAAAAACACTTAATTTGTCATTACATTAACTATGAACTTCTTATATATTGCTCGTTAATTCTTTTTATTTTTTTTTCTTGCGGTTTGCAAGCACACATAAATCTGAGTATGCTCATCATTTAACAAGGGAAAGCTATTAGGAAACAGATAAGAAATAGGATGCTGATAATTATTTAATTTCTAATATGGGCGAAAATATTAAAATACAAAAATATCAAAGTCATTTGTGAGTGGACCAAAAGACTCTTAAGATGAACCATGCGCATGGCACATTGAATAATTATGGTGGAACTTTCCACCGAAAAAATCGTATAACACAACAAAGCAAATAAAAAAAAAAAATCTTAGTGGCCAAGTATTAAAAAAGAAAAAAGAAAAAAAAAATGGGGATCCGTTTAAAAAATATTTTTATTTTAGAAACGGAATGTTCACGTTTAAAAATAAGTCTAAAAGGGAATAGAATGAGAACAATTTTAATTTGTAAGATTTTTAAAAGAACATAATGTCTAGAAAAGTGATGAAAAAGGTCCATATCCTATGCACCTGTCATTATCATTTTTACTTAATCTTTATCAAATTTTATGTCACACCGTGACACACATATACCCGTATAACACGATCACCTTACATTTAACGTGACAAATTCTTTGTATTGACATAAAATTATAATATATAGTATCATGACGATATAAAATTTGGTGATATTTCAAGATATATGACGGATAGATTTCATCCAACCATTTATGTTTTATCATCTATATCCTTGTCACTTTAGAAACAAAGACAACTTTTTTTTTTGGCATTGGTTAAATTTTCAAAACATTTTTTACTATTTATAAAATTATACTAACACTCCTAACAAAAAATCACCAAAAAATAATATGTAGATGAATCTCGAAGTGTCTAATTTATCAATTTAAAAGAAAATAAATTATATCATTTCTTTTACTTTGAGAAAGACAACATAGAACGTCATTTTATGAAAGGCGAATTAAAAACTAAATAAGGTCATGAATAATTATTTTATTAATATAATGTATACAAACCACATATACAATATTTAGATTCTAGCATGTTATTTTGTAATTTCGGAGATATTTTAAATAGATTGAATATATATGAAATGCTTGTGAAAAAAGAAAAAGTTGAGTATAATTTGAGTAAATAGTGTAATTAAAAACTAATGTTAACAAAAAGTACAAATAATAAAAAATTATTTGTTGCACTTTTACTATAACAATATGTGTAGTGTTAGTAGGGATCGCGGAAAATCCATTATGGTATATAGCCATGGTAAATGTTATTAACTCGATATAGATAGTGACAAATGAGTTTTTATCCTGTTAATTTTGGGTCATTGGCCACCTTCATGACAACTGTTACTTTTGGTCATTGATTACTATTTCTACTACGTCTATTAATATTTTGATTGCCAAAATCTAATTATTTTGTTGTGACTTTTGTGATAGTTTATTAATAAAGATAAAGTTATGTAGACTCCAAACAAATTTTGTTACTATCATCCATGGTATTTATTTCCTTATTATTATTATTATTAAATATAGATATGTGACAGTCTGATGACCTAAGTAATGACAACGTCTGGTAAGAAAAATATAAATAAATTTGATCTGGCGATAGTTAGGTTGGCAGATACCCTAAAATGGTAACTCATGGCTTTTTCTTAATGCTATGATAGTGTAGGAGAAGTGGGTCTTTCATCGTACTAAATGGCATTTTTAGGTTGAATTGTGAATTAAAAATATAGACCCAAGTGGAAACAAATATCAAGATATTTCACAGTCAAATCTACCTTGATTAGTTTTATACTCTCATACTAAATAATTTGGTTTGTCCTTTTGAAGACTCTACTAATAAAAATATCGAATGACAAAAAAAAAAAAAGTTAAAATTTAAAAATTTAATAATATTAGAATTATCAATAATGCCTTAATATGACAAACTAATTAAAGAATTAAAGAGTTGCAACTTTGTACGGTAGATGAGATATTATTTCAATTCTTTTGAAACACTGTATTTTACGTAAGGAATTGCCACATCCTTCATGTTATTCTTATTTGACCTAACGAGTTCAAAATAAAACGTGTTATTCTTTTCTTATGTGGGCCTTCGACAATAAAGTTTGAGGGGATGACTTAGCATTGTCTTCGAGAGTAAAACATTTAATTGAAAAAAATTTTGGACGGATCAAATTTAATTATAAATATTTGCAATTTGAAATAAGTGAATGAAATATCGAATTAAGCAATTATTAGAGATTTGAATCTTACAATATTATTTATTAAGAAGAAGATGATGATAATAATGATGATGATGATGATAAGGTATCTTGTATAGAATGTAATATACGTGACATTGTAATTAATAATGATAAGGTATCGTATTCATTAAATAATGTATATACAATTTTTAACATAGCAATTATTAAATATTTGGATCAAATTTTCTTATTAGATTCCAATTTTTATAGGACTCAGACTTAACTAAAGACCATAAGATCTTAGGTCGATTCAATAATAAGATCGATAATCAAATTTGGATCCAAATTATCCAGCCTCGTTTTGATCTAAATGTAATCCATTGACAACCCCACTCTGATGATTATATTACTAAACGGACCTAAATTGCCTACCTCGACTGAATATTATTAGATCTAAATTGAGCAGAGTCTATTTCAAAAGGTATAATTGTATTCAGCCGTTGTCAACTAAAATGACAACCAATCTCCTCTCTCTGGAGTTCCTTCTCAAGACTCTTCTGAACTTTGAGCTACTAAAAAACTTGATCCGTTCCGATGATTATATTATTAAGTAGGTCTAAATGCCCAATTCTAATAGAATAGTTAAAAATAATTATTTTAAAAAATCTCATATGAAACCGAAACTCGTTTCAATAATTTTCAAATACATTTACCTAAAAGTCACTTTAAATGTGAATTAAATATTATATATGCAATTAATGCAATTTAAGGATATTATACCGCGATTTAAATGGTAATACTATTTTGGGCTAATAATCCAAAAGAAGATAATCCTTTGCGTGTAGGAGATGAACTTCTCTGGACCCGTACAATTTCCTAGATTTTAACGCCAATTACCCTTCTTTGGACCACAGCAACGTCTTTAATTCTCTGAACAATAATAGTGATTGGCATTTAAATCTATTTCTTGAAAAATTGCATTTGATTATAAACTTTAATTTTACAAGAATTTGATTTTATTCTTTTATTTATTTGGGCAATTACATTTTTAGTTCTAGATATAGTAGTAATCAATATTTTGGATTACTCATGATACAAAATGTGTAATTTGTTGAATTAAGAGCCAATCAATTCAGAAACGGTGGATAGAATGTTTTTGGTAACTTTCGGAATAATTGTTCAAGGGATCTTTCATCTTGAAATTTGGATATATTGAACTCATAGAACTAATTATTATTTCACCTTGTGAAAAGGAACTCTTTTGTGATAATTCAAATAATAAATTTTAATTTTTTAATTTTATATTTATACTACAATTACTTCATTACTTTAACTTCAATCGTTGTTTCGTAATTTTTTTCTGCAATACTCCTACACTACCATTTCTCACTAATATTTCTGAAAAGTTATATTTTTATTTTCTTATTTCATTTTTCATTTATTCGAACAAAATAAATAATATTATTTCGGTAATATATTATAACAAGACACGACATGCATAACTGCTAGTTATGATAAAAGATATGAAATTCTTGAACACACCATAAATTTTGTTACTCGAACGATACCCTCTACCAACTACCTTGACAACTCGTGGCGCCTTCCCAATGGTAATAAGTATGTTTGTGGCTTTTATTAATAAAATTAATTCTCATTTTATTTCAATAGACCTTCATTTTATTTTATTTTGAATGTGATTCAATGGAATTAAAGCGTCTCATTGAAGTGAATGTGTTGTGATGAAATATACTTGACACATATTAAGCATTACACGAAAACAATTATCGAATCATACGGTGCTTCTTTAAAGGCGCCCGATGAGAGGTAGTATCAAATGTGTCTTTATTCTCATTTTATGTAAAAAGTTTTGTTGCTAAATTAATTTATGGATGGAATTTGAACTTTTTCATAGAAAATTGAGACCTAGTTATCACAATAACAGTACTTTGATGCCATTTATCTTGCACGTTTGAAATAAAGTTTACTCATCGACTTATGATGCATTTTTTTCATCATGTTGTTTTGCAATAACATGAATATTTGTTTATGTTTTTATATTTTCTTTCCGCTAAATATAGCAATTGATGTTATTTAAAAATGATGATTTTATTTTTGAAGGAATAGATCATAGAATTACCCATTTCACTCAAATAAATTGATTTAATTTGAATTGAATATTCAGGCTTTTAGCATTTTTATATTTATTAATAATTATATATGCACTATATAATTTTCGTATATATTTAAAATATTATTTAAAATATGGTAATGAATGAGTGATTATAAATTCAAATAATAGTGAAAGATTCTAATTGAAGAATAAACTTGAAATAAAAAAAAAATTGACATAAATTAATTTTGTTTTTTTTCATAATAGTATAAATAGTACTGCACACATGACGGATGGATGCATTTAATGAATTTCCATTTTTGGTATGCAAATGTTTCAAGTAATTCTGTCACAGAAATTATTTCTCTGATTTATGACCTTTTTAAGAAAGTGGCCCTCTTCACTATTCGTCAAAAAAAAATAATAATAATAAAATCAAGTGGTCCTCTTCACACTTACGTTATAAAAAGGGAACTTTTTGCAAAATATATATATATATATATATAATATTCATGGTTCCCAAAATTAAATTTTCATTTGCCTTTCACAGAGTTCTAGATGCAAGTAGAAACCTTTCTCATAAAATTAAATCTTATTAATAAATTAATATAAAGTAAAATAGTTATCAAACAAGTATATAAGCCTAATATCAAATATAAAAACAAATGACTACTACCAATGCAATTAGCAATACTCTGTTGTCTGAACTTTCACTTTAATTACATGAAATTAAATGTTGATTTGCATTAATTAACCATGCGATGATCCTGATTATCTGAGTTATTAGATAATAATGTTGGATAAATATATCTGAAACATGTGTATTAATTATATAGTGGCAAACTCTCTTTACAACTATTGAACAGTTATATCATAGAACATACATTTGTAAAGATTTATATATCAAGTTGGATAATTAGTAAAGACACCTTCAGAAGTCAATAATTCTATTATAACATATATATATATATATATATATAATATTAAAGTTATTAAAGGGCATACATAGAGTTTTTGAACTCTTGGCTCTTTGGGACTAGCCAGAAATAACAATCACAGAAATACGTACTTAAACTAGGTTCTCATCTAGCACAACATCCTCAATTCAATGTCCAAATGTAGTCTAATAAAACTAGGTTCTCATATAGCATAACATCCTCAATTCAATGTCCAAATGTAGTCTAATATAAACTAAGTTTAATTCATCTTTGAATCAGTCAAGGGACGAAATCCATGTTCAAGGCTTGCTTTCCAAATTTTCTCAATATCGAACATCATGTTCCCACATTCATGCACGTTCCATTCTTCCACGGCGTGTAGTATCCCTGCTATTCGCGATGCACTCATCACTCGTCTTGGCAACCAATTCTGTATTAAAAAAGAGAGGAAAAAAAAAAAACATGTAGCGTTGGTTTATAACTTTGTCAAACAAAAGAGAAAGATAAGATTAAGTTACCACAACTCTTGAAGAGGGAAGTCTTCATGGCTAACCTCACAAGAGTCGACATTCTCAAGATGTTTTGGAGCCAACATTGCTGGCGTGGTGTTGTATAAGCAGTCTTTGCGCATTTTCTTTGGAGGGAATTTAGAGTAAGGAATGAATGCCGTTCCCTTTGATGCCTTTAGTTGTTCGTTTTCACTTAGCCCGTCTCCCACTAACCATGTCTGCACAAGAAATAGTGCATATTAGCTACTAATTAATGTTGTCAAACACAAATTAATGGGGTTAATCAAAGAATTAATTCCATCTAGATAAGCAATTATCGGATCTCTGACTTATGAATGCGAAGAAGTAGGGTCAGGCTTTGACCCAACAATGACCTTCCAATTATCATGTCATCAAACTAGTCAGATAGATAGTAAACAAATAATCTATAATGTTAAGAGATTTTTTCTTGAAAATATGGTCAAATCAATGTTATAGGTCCATCTCACTAGTTATTACCATAAATCCTCTAAGTTAAGAAGTGTTAAATTACTGAATATGCCCTTAACATCTAATAAGAGACTAATCACCACCATAATTCCACAACAAATGCTAAATAAATACAAGAACAAATCAAACATAAATCAAGAACACAAACCTTAGGAAGATTATGTCTAGATAGGACCAAATTACTTTCACTCTCACTTCCAAGCTTTCCTTTAAGCCTCTTATACTCATCCTCATGTATCACAAATACCTATTCACAATCACAAACAATTAATTAACCACTACATAACTCTCTATATATAATGACCACAATTAATAACAGAACTATATGTTATACCACAAAAATACCTGAATTCCCCCTTTGCATAAGGCAAGAGCAATCGAATATGCAACCTTTGTTAAATTTCCTCGAAGAACAACTTGATTTGTTCCTTTTGGAATACTATTAAGGACAATGGCAACAGCCAAACTACTCCCATCAACCAACTTCAATTTAAGCTCAGGATATCTTCTTATGAAAAGCTCACCATTTCGATTAAGCCCTTCTTCTTGATTTAATAAACCAAGGCTTAAAACCTTAATCCCCTTGTCATCTGCTTCCATTATTGCATCCTCAATCATACCATTGATTGTCTCTTTTTGCCATTGCATGTAATACTGCAAGAATTAATAGGAAACTCATGTAAGATATACTCTGTTTCTTTTTTCCTTTTTTCTTTTTCTTTTTTCTTTCTTTCTTTCTTTCTTTCTTTCTTTCTTTTTTTTTTTTGTTCGGGGAAGTTACATATTTAGTCCCGTTGGATATATAGGAAGGTCTAGATTTAATTAATCCTAAACTTTACAGGCTCAACATTTATAGACTAATTTTTCGTTTTTCTTGCAACTAACATCATTTCCTTCCTTTTTCGTTCATTGTCTCACATGTGAATGTTAATTAACTGCAAGTGGACTCTACCCTCTTCATTGTCGTTAATGAACATCCACATGCATGACATGTGATTTTCTGTCAACAGTTGAAAAAAGGGTGGAGGTGGCATTAGTTGCAAAATAAAAATAAAATAAAATAAAAATGGCACATAGATGTTGAACCTGAAAAGTTTTGGATCTATTTAAATTAGGGGTTAAATACTTATAGAACAAAATTTCATTTTCTTTTTTTAACCATTTTCTTGGTCTTTTCTATTAAGTTATCGACCACATGGCACGCATGTGAACATTAACTAACTACAAGTTGATTATATCCCCTTCATTTTTTGTTAATTAATGTTCACGCGCACAACCTATGATTAAAAACTTGAGGGAAAATGGCAGAGTGTATGTTAGTTGTATAAAAATGAAGCAAACAATGGATATAAATCTTTACTTGAATGGCGTATTTGGGGACAGCCCATGTTTGCAACTTGAGGCGTTTGAAGATGTTTCGCTCGACAACAAAGGTTCGACGACCATAGATCCATGTGACCATCATGGACCATAGTGTGACGGGCCACATGAGCCACAGGTACCACTTTGATCTCTGTGGTTCGGAAGCCAAGTATGCGAATCCTAACCGAAGATGGTATATGGACTCGGGCGAGGTCAGATGAGTTAGGTGCACGACGTCGGGTGCCTCCTCACTTCTAAGAAGTGAAGTTTCATATAATGTGTCAGAGGATTTATCCATTGTGCCGTAGACATAGTCGTAGAATGGCATGAAAAGTGAGTAATTGGTCCGAAATTGTGTGTGATGCAACGAGTGGTACCTGTAATTACCAAGAATATGCTCTCAGTCTCAGCTGTAGTTATTGGACACGAAATGTTTAGTCAAAGTAAGGTATTGTCCAGTTGTAAAGAAAATTGTGTCCTAAAATGGTATCCTAAATTGTGAGAATTGAGAAAGGATGAATAGCTTATAAATTGTGTGCTTAGAGTCTAAACTTTTTTTTTTTTTTTTTTTATGTGGGAGAGGGCTTGATAACAGAAATAAAAAGTTAACATAATTTAAATAGAGAGTGCATAATCCCAATATATAATTTTGGCATGATCATGATTTGGGATAGAAGATAAAATACTTATCAAAATAAAGGTTCGTAATCAAGATTTTTTTTTTTTTTTTTTTTTTGAATTGGTTAATTGATTTCCATAAAGTTCATTTGTTTTAATTATGAATTTATGATTGTACTACCTTTAATTAGCTGTAGTTGTATAATAATTTGCCACATATGAGGTAGGTCTGAAATAAATACGCTAGGGTCCACCTCCAAACCAATGTTACTATCCTATGCCTAATTAGAATTATGGATTAGAATAGGAAAGGCTTCTAAATACGTCCGATAAGAAAACGTACGGATTCATAATTAAATGTTATTTATTTAAATAATTATATAAGTTGACAAGGAATAAAATATTAATTAAATAAAGTACACATTCTATAATAGATCAGACATAAATAATTAATGAGATATCCACGATCACGATTTCCCAAGTAATTACAGCAAATGAAGGGACCATCTTTCTTTGCAGCATTAATCGTGTTTTGAGATGACAGAATATATTTTCTGAAAAATTGGTTGGGTTTGGTTAAAAGATAGGCACTCCAACTGTGGGGGACTCAAAACTTCACCAGACAACTGGGTCTTCCATTAATTAGAAATGTGATGCAATGAATGCAAAAAGATATTATAATATCATGAAATAAAATAAAATAATATAATATAATAATTTATAATTTGTCCCAAAAGTGTTTGCCACATCTTCTATTTTTTTGAGAAGTAAAAAAATTATTTAAAAAAATTATAAAAAATACTCTAGTAAAAGTTAAGAATATTTGATAATAAAAGTTGAAAAGAACAATAAGTTTCAAAAGTTGGGTGAAGATTGCTTTCTATTTTTAATTTCTTTTGTTTAAGTTTAAAGAATCAAATTCAAAAATAATTTTCTTTTCGAGAGGAAAAAAACAGTATTTACATGCATTACGAAAACGACTAATAAATTAAAATTAAAAGTTCCAACAACCAAGCAAACTACCCCTTAGTCGATACATGATTTTCGTTCAGAATGAAACATCATATGAATATGATTAAGTACACTTTTTATGATGTGCCATGTCTTAAAACTCAAAAGTATGGCATTCAATCATCTTCAAAAGTCACAACAATAATAATTAAACCATAGGTTAAAAATTACAACAAGAAATAATTAAATCATAGGTTAAGATTAAGACACTTACGATGGTGTGTACATGAGGTACTTGAGAGGAGGAAACATGGAGAAGACCCATTTAGGAATGTGCTCAAAGTTGCAATGACCCATATTGTTCATGAAATCAATGTAAGTTATATAACCCGAAAATGAAATTAACGAAGCAGTCCCAGTCCATAACGTCGTAAGAAGTGGTATTGCAAATAGGGCAAAATAAGCTATATGCTCTCCAAATGGATGTATCACAGCTGCCATTAAAAAATAAATGAATAAATAAATAAATTAAACAACAACAACAATAATAATAATATTAATTCATTAATTAATTACAAGAAAGAAAAATCAAGAATGTTGGTGCAGTAATTTCTGCGCATTAATGTTTCACCTAATTTATGGAGAAATATGTGATGATGATCTTCATGACGGTACTTTACATGGATAAGTAATAAATATTAAAAGTAGATCAAGTCACGTTTTCTGATAAATGTGTGATCTCTAATCTCATTACATGAGTACCTGTTAACTGTATTGCATATTTTCTTGTGAAGCTATTTTTTTGTCCTTTTTCTATTTATAGATTAATGCCAAAGTCTATGGAAGTTAGGAATTGATCCTCGGTTAGGACCTTCCGGTCCAAAATGATATTTCATAATCTATTTACATCTTAAGCACATGATAATTGTAAAAAAAAAAAAAATATTTTATTGTAAAATGAGTTTGCGGATCTGACGCACTTGACATCTAACTACATATGGTAAAATAAGAGATGAAACATAAATGAAATAAAAAAATCCAAAACGATTACACTTGA